>JAODAL010041162.1:0-36171 GCA_025379985.1 Phyllomedusa bahiana
GACATCGTTGCTCTGCTTCACTTTCTTCAAATGATGGTGGAAACGTCAGCGCGTGACAGATAGATGCCAAGCAGCAGTAGCAGCAGCAGGCATTGTGGCAAAAGCCTAATGGGTGACCTCTGGCAATCTTTGTTTACCACCTCACCAATGCAATGTAATTCAGGCACACATACAACACACAGAGACCGGCTTAAGATCATGGTGCTTTGACTATCTGTGTCTCAACACCGGTTTTTTGGATTTTGGATGTGTTCCGGACTCAATCGACTTCTGGGTATCCAAAATGGTTTGAATGGCCCGAGCTCCGCTGCCACAGTCCAAGAAGTGTTGTCCTGCCCACAGCCAGCCCCCAATATCTGAGCGGACCTTCAGCACAGCTGGAGGAGCCCATTACAGACAACGCAATCCGTATTTCCACAGATAATCTGGATCGTTTGACTTTAAACAAGATGAATCAGGCGTGGATCTCTGATGATGTGTGGCCCCAATTGCCGAGGTCACCGATTAGTTGCTGGTCTACTTCACATTCCTCTTCCAAAAGAAAGGGTCCTCTTGAAAACTTTTTTTTAAATTATTTCTTCCTGAAAATTTTTATTCTCAGTTCCCAAAAGTTCATTTTGCTTGTTTTCCCAGTGAGGAGACTGTAAAAGACCCCAAAGGGTTTCATGAAAAAACCGTATTCCCCATTACTCACTTTATCTTTAAAAATTTTTCGCAATGTCAATGGTTTTTGGGGTCATGGTGCTGAGAGATACAGCTATAATCATGGTCCTTTGGAACAAAAAATGTGGCTTCTAAGTGGCATTTCTCCCGAATAATTTTTAACATGGCTGAGAAATCATTTTTAAAATTTTTTTTGGGTCATGCTGCTTTGAAATGCAGCAATTTCTACAGGTCCTAAATATAAAAAAAATGTGGTTTCTAACAGACATTTGTTTTTCCCAAAAATTGTCAAGAGTGGCTCAAGGGTCATGTTTTGAAAATTTTTGGGGGCATGTTGCAAATGAAATGCAGCTATACTAAAAAGTCCTTTTCTAAAAAATGTGGTTTCTAACAGACATTTGTTCTTCACTATTGTCAAGAGTGGCTAAAGGGGTGATGGTGCTGTCAAAAAAAGAAAGGTAGGACACTGTTAATGGACACATATTGCAAAATGACTTGTTTTTGCAAGAGCTTTAACATATTTACAATCCCTGTAGTGAGACAACCCATTTAATATAATTAAAAAAAGAGAAACAAAGACGTGATGTGATTCCATCCTATTTTAAAAATGTGTTTTCTAGAATTAAACTACTAAAAAACTTGCATGTACAAAATAGCTGATACAAATATTCCTCTGAATTGTCCCAAGGGAGTACAGGAAACTTGAACAGATGTGGTATTCAGAGGACATATTTTAGGGAGCACATTCGCCACCCAAGAACAAGACAATTTCCTCCAACACGTTGAGTAAAACGGGGAAAAAGAATGCCAAGAAAAAAGGGCACCTGGGTGAAACGGGAGCCTCAACCACCAGCATCTCCAAGTGAAGCTCAATTGATCCGCACTCATACGGAGGGCAAGCGGTTCTGTAGAGGCAGAAATTTCCCCTAGCGCTACCCAGGTCTTTACTCTGTACTGAGGAAGGCTGGAGGTCTGAGCTCACACTTCCGCACGACTGTTTTCGATCCTGAGTCATTCTTTGCCGTGTTAATGGATGACGGACGTTTGCCTGGGCTCTCACCGCACCCACTGTAACTCGGGCACTGCTAGCTGAACCTGCGTGTTAATAGATGACGGAAAGCTAGCCCTGGCTCTCACCACACCCACTGTAAGTCCGCCCCTGCCACTGAACCTGCGTGATCCACGTATCTAGACTCACCCACCCCTGACCAGTAATTTCCTCCAACCCACTTGACAGTAGAATGCAGGGTTTTCAGACAGGCCTCGTTGACCTACTGGGGACAAACTGTTTTCATTTGCTTCACAATTTAGTGTCCCGGTGGAACAATGTCACCAGTAGAATGGCCCAAATAGCAGCAGCAGTAAGGAAAACGAGTTGTTTTTAATATAGTTTATTTCTTATTGATAAATTTTCTGCTTATGGTCCATAAGGGGACCGTGCGGGTTTTTTTGGGGCATGCGGTTTGGGGCCATGCTTGGCCCAGACAGGTTTTAGTCAATGTCCATTCAATTAAAATGGTGGTTGAAAGACCCTTTTTTTCCCCGGCACTTTTTAATATTTTGGGGCAGAAGGTTTAAGGTTCATGCTGCGTTCCAGGACAGGGATATTCAAAGTCCAGTTCAAGTAAAATGATGGTTCAAATCATACTGCCTTCTGGCACTTTTTAATTTGTGGTCCATGCTTGTGGTACAAGACAGGGATAGTGAATGGTTTGTGAGTTTTTTTCTGTGACTCTTGTTTGCCTAATTGTCTTGCCTAAGATGTAGCACATATCCAGTTTGCTGTGTGGGTGTTAATTCCAGCTTCTCCAGCCCTGGGTTTTGGGGGTAAGAATGAAGGTGGGTTTTTCCTTCCCATAGACTTTAATGGTCATCGGCGATAATAAACCAAAGACTTACGTCGCAACGGGCCGTGGCCGGGCCCAGAACTCAAAGCTGGGTTCTTTTCTGGCATGATCATGACAAAGCAGGGAGTGATGTTTATCATCCTAGCCAATGCTAGAGGGGCGAGAGATGGTTGGTAATCTAGGGAAGCTTGTGTACACAAGCAGGAGATAAGAACTGCTCTAACTCTGAAAAAAAAAATCAGAAGAGAAATTTATCTGGTAATAGTCTGTAGTCTTTCTTTGCCTTTGTCTACTACGCTATGGGACCGAGGAGATCCTCTGACTGCTAATCTCCAAGCTTTCCTCCAGGGGTTCCGCACCGTCTTCGAGGAACCTGGCCGCACCTCTTCCGCTGCTGCAGCTCTGCTCCGTCTCCGTCAGGGCGACTCCACCGTGGGTCACTACTCCGTGCAGTTCCGCACCCTAGCCTCTGAACTGGACTGGAACAATGAGGCGCTGGTGGCAACCTTCTGGCAATGCCTCTCTGGGCGCATTAAAGACTAGCTCGCTGGTCGGGACCTGCCGTCCACTCTGGACGAACTGATTCGGTTGGCCACCCGAATCGACATACGGTTCGCTGAGAGACAACAATAGATTCAACTCCAACGGGAGGTCACCCGACCACGCCGGCTACCTCGTCTGGCTCCCGTTTTTCAACGACCTCCACTTCCTCCGCCAATGGTTCCTGAGGACGAACCCATGCAGGTCGAGAGAGCCCACCTGACCCAGGAAGAACGCTTGCAGCGTCGTCAGAAGCAGCTATGTTTCTACTGTGGCGGTTCTGGCCACTTCATTGGCGACTGTCCGGTAAGTCCGGGAAACTCCCGCACCTAGGGCTCGCAGGAGAGGCATCCCTAGGTGTCAGTGCGGCCTCTCCCCGTCTGACCATTCCCGTGCTCTGTGGAATTTCGCCGGACAGCACCTTCCAAGCCACCGCCTTCCTTGATTCGGGGTCCGCTGGAAATTTTATCAGCCACGCGCTGGTATCCAAGTTTCGTCTCCCGGTGACCCCTCTGCAGAAGCCCGTGTTCGTCTCTGTCAGTGGCGAATGTCTCAAGGATACTATTCGCTTCTGCACTGCGCCTCTCACCTTGCAGATATGCGCTCTACACAAAGAGACTCTGAAACTTCTCGTTCTGCCTCGCTCCTCTTCTGATATCCTCCTGAGCCTTCCGTGTTTGCAAGAGCATGCTCCGACTCTGGACTGGAACACTGGCGACATTGTCCGTTGGGGGCCCGTGTGCCACTCGCGATGCCTCTCTGTACTCCATCCTGCTCCACGTTCTGCCTCTATTAAGCCTGCAAAGCCTCTGCCAGGTCTGCCCACGCCTTACAAGGATTTTGCCGACGTCGGGTCCGAAAGACAGGCCGAAACTCTTCCTCCGCACCGGCCATTCGACTGTCCTACTGACCTGCAACCCGGTACTACTCCTCCTCGATGCAGAGTCTACCCTCTTTCAGTCCCGGAAACCAAGGCGATGTCGGAGTATATTCAGGAGAATCTCCGTAAAGGCTTTATACGCAAGTCCTCGTCGCCTGTGGGGGCTGGATTCTTATTGGTGGAAAGAAGGCCCTGTATCGATTATCGTGGACTAAATAAAATCACCATAAAAAATCGATACCCCCTGCTTCTGATCTCGGAACTGTTTGATCGCCTACGGGGCGCAAACATTTTTTCCAAGTTGGACTTACGCAGGGCTTACAACTTGATTCGTATCCAGGAAGGTGACGAATGGAAGACGGCCTTTAATACCCGTGATGGCCACTTCGAATATCTCGTCACGCCATTCGGCCCTCTGCAACGCTCCGGCGGTGTTCTAGAACTCCGTCAATGAGATCTTCCGCGACCTTCTCTACGTCTGTGTCATCGTCTATCTGGACGACATTTTAATCTTCTCTCCAGATCTAGAGACTCATGTCCGCCAGGTGCTCAGACGTCTCCGCACCCACCAGCTTTATGCCAAACTGGAGAAATGCCTGTTTGAACGCACCTCGCTGCCCTTCTTAGGGTACATCGTTTCGGAACAAGGTCTCCAGATGGATCCCTCCAAGCTGTCAGCGGTCCTGCAGTGGCCCCGACCGGTGGGTCTCCGGTCCATCCAGCGCTTCTTGGGGTTCGCGAACTATTACAGACAGTTCATCCCGCAATTCTCCACGCTGGTGGCCCCACTGGTAGCCCTCACAAAGAAGAATGCTAACCCCAAATCCTGGCCTCCCGAAGCCCAGGAAGCCTTTAATCGTCTTAAAGCAGCATTAGTTTTGGCTCCTGTTCTGTCTCGCCCGGCCCCGCAGCGTCCATTTGTCCTAGAAGTGGATGCTTCCTCAATAGGTGCCGGCGCTGTCCTTCTTCAAAAGTCCTCCTCTGGGAGATTGCGTACTTGTGGCTTCTTTTCCAAGACCTTCACTCCTGCCGAACGTAACTATACAATTGGTGATCGGGAACTACTGGCTATAAAGTTAGCCCTGGAAGAATGGCGACACCTGCTGGAGGGGGCTCGTCATCCAGTTGCGATCTTCACCGATCACAAAAATCTCATGTATCTCCAATCTGCTCAGCGTTTGAATCCTCGGCAAGCCCGGTAGTCGCTCTTCTTCGCCCGCTTTAACTTCCTCTTCACTTTCGGCCTGCCGAAAAGAACGTCAGGGCGGATGCCCTCTCTAGATCCTCAGACACTGTGGGCCTTGAGCCGCCTCTGCAGCACATTATTCCTCCTGAACGGCTCCTCACGGCGGCTCCCGTGGATCTTCAACATCTACCCCCTGGGAAGACCTACGTCCGTCCTGCCATGCGGCCTCGAATCCTTAAGTGGGGACATTCCTCTCACACAGCGGGCCATCCTGGGGTCCACAAGTCTCCAATTGATCTCACGCTACTATTGGTGGCCCACTCTCGCTCAGGACGTTAGAGACTTTGTCCTGGCCTGTACCTCCTGTGCCCGTAACAAAGTCCCTCGTCTCAGACCCGCGGGTCTGCTTCAGCCTCTCCCGGTGCCAGAAAGACCTTGGTCCCATATTGCCATGGATTTTGTTACTGACCTCCCGGCCTCCTCTGGAAACACGGTCATCTGGGTGGTGACTGATAGATTTTCAAAGATGGCTCACTTTGTCCCCCTGCCCGGGCTACCCTCTGCCTCTCAGTTGGCCCAGCACTTCTTCCACCACATTTTTCGGCTACACGGGCTCCCATTGCATATTGTTTCAGATAGGGGGGTCCAGTTTGTGTCAAAATTCTGGCGGGCTCTGTGTGCTCAGTTGCAGGTTCAGCTGGACTTCTCGTCTGCATATCACCCTCAAACCAATGGGCAGGTAGAGAGGGTCAACCAAGTTTTAGGTACCTATTTACGTCATTTTGTGTCCGCCCGTCAGGATAACTGGTCTGAACTCCACCACTGGGCAGAATTTTCCTATAATTCCTTAGACTCTGAGTCTGCTGGAGCCTCTCCCTTTTTTGTTGTATTTGGGCTACATCCCCGCCCGCCTCTCCCTCTGGCTATCTCGTCTCACGTCCCTGCCGTTGATGCCCAAGTACGGGACATCAAGGCACTTTGGCAAGTCACACGACAGGCCCTTCTACGGGCCTCTGCTCGCACCAAGGCCCAGGCTGACAGGTACCGGAGACCCCCGCCCATATTTAAGCCGGGTGATAGGGTTTGGTTATCTGCCAAGTACATTCGCTTCAAGGTGCCCAGTTACAAGTTAGGCCCTAAGTATTTGGGTCCTTTTGTGGTACTTCGGCAACTAAACCCGGTGTCCTACAAGCTCCGCTTGCCTCCCACTCTGCGTATCCCGAACGCCTTTCATGTCTCTCTCCTCAAACCGGTGGTGCTGAATCGCTTCTCCCGTGGATCTGTCTCGCCTTCTCCTGTGGCCAACGCTGATAACATCTTTGAGGTCAAGGAGGTGCTGGCAGAAAAGACAGTGAGGGGGAAGCGGTTCTTTCTTATAGATTGGAAGGGGTTCGGGCCCGAGGAGCATTCGTGGGAAAACGAGGCCAATCTGTCGCCTGACCTCCTCTCTAAGTTCCGAAAAAAGAAGGGGAGACCTAAGGGGGAGGGAGGTACTGTCATGGGGGATGGCGCGGGTGCCGTTGCCCCCGCGGCTGCCCCCCTGCCACCCGAGGTCCGGCGCCAGCTTACTTACCCGTCCACGCTCCGGTGTACGCTGCTCCTGCCTGTCCCAGCCGCCGCCGCACGCGTACCCGCGCGCGACGGCTGGTCTGGATTTAAAGGGCCAGTACGCCGGTAATTGTGTCAATTGCCGGCTGCTGGTCCTTTATAAGGAATACGCCCCCAGCACTCTCTGCCAGACTGTTGGTGTGCGTTAGCCTTGTCTAGGGTGTTGGAAAGCCCTGTCTGTTTACCCGTGTACCAGTCCGTTCTGCTACATTTCCTGACCTTGCCTGTTTGCCGCCTGCCCTGACCGTCTGCCTGTCTCTGACCATGAACCTCTGCCGCCTGCCCTGACCTCCTGCCTGTCCCCGACTACGCCTTTGGATCCTGATTCTGTACCACGCAGTACCCCGGCCGCCATCGCAAGCAAGTCACGTCAGGGGTAGCGACCTGGTAGCCTCACGCCGCCGCAAGTCCCTTCCGCTTTGCGGCGGGCTCTGGTGAATACCGGGGGCTACTTAGACTCCGCTCCCTGGCGTGGCTTAACTATCAACGCTTTCGGTGGCCCAGCGAATCCACCGAACCCTTACAACACCTGTCCTACCATGATTTTCTGCAAAAGAAGATCACTCTGCTGATCACTATGATGTTCAAAAATCAAGTTGACATTGGATAATCAAATTCAAAGGCCACAATAAAGATCTGGAAAGGCTCTCTGAAGGTCATCGGTTATGGCCAATGGATGGGTTGGATGTTACTATTGCATCAGGCAGCAGAAATTGGTCTTGTTTGAAGGTAGTAAAAGCCCCCTTACACAACAGGGAAAAGTTGACCGACTGACCCATTTTGGCAGGACTGGCATGCTGACTGATATCTATGGGGGCCTACTGACTGGGAGAAAAGATTTGGGCATGTTAAATTTTAACTCAAAAATATTTGGCATCAGCTTTCTCTTCTCTTCCGATTGACAACATACACATTCTTGTCCAATTTGTATGGCGTTTGGCCAACAGCTATTGACTGTGTATGGCTACCTTTTCTTCATAAGTGTCTATCTTACTAGAGATACCTAAACTTTTGCTTTGTTTCAGGTTCTATTAAGTGTCACCTCAATGACATTCTAGGCACCTGCTGAGCAAGAGAAAGATACCATTGACTAGACAAAGTAGGAAATAGGACACAATGAGACAAGAGTGGGATGTTATTTACAGCTGGTAGAATGGACAAAGTGATGGTTAGTTCATGGTTTCATTTATTAGAACAACTGTTCTGGAATTAACATTGCACTAAAATAACTGCGGCTAATGATACCACTGTCTACCTAGACATCAGGTTACCATAATCCTCAGATAGAAGAAAGTTGATGGTTGGACAATCGTTAACTGGACAATAATTTGGTGAAATATCATTATAATGACAGAGTAGTACATATTTTACTCCATATCTGGCAATATGGTCACATAAACTGGCCGCACAAGTTCAATAACACAGGGTGATGGACAGACAATATCTCACTAGGAACATTCACAGAAAAATAGCCAACTGCACCACACATAGTCAAGGGCAAGTGACCACTGGAGGACAATTTGGATACCATATGACGTAGAGTTATATCCTGAGCCACTCCATACATGACAAGTAATAGCTGTTGCTCAGAATCGGAGATCTTTCTAATCCCAGCATGTTATACCCTCATATACAACAGCAAATGAATCCGCAGCATCTAAGGGATGCGCACTGTTCCATAGCCAGATCACCCCCGTGACGAGGCCTAAAAAAGGCTTCCAGGACTACCATTTTACTACTTATATTACACTCTGTAATAGGAGAGCCATTTCTGTACAGTGTTCTTCAATATACAGTGTTATTATTGTAGAGTAGCATACAATCACATCCCTTAGTGGTCAAGCACTCTTTGGCACAGGTGTCAAACTCAAGGTCCGAGGGCCGACTCTGGCCCACCATGATCCTTTATGTGGCCCCTGAGAGCTTAGACACAGCTGGTGTGAAACTCACACGTGGTGGCATAGCTCTCGCAGTTCTACCAAGGCACCTACCCACCCTCCAATGGCCCTTCAAGGGCAACCCACTGTTGTGGGCCACAGTGAAAATGAGTTTGACACCCCTGCTCTATGGGGACTAAAAGTACAAGTTTTGAAAATATAAAAACTATTAAAAAGTTCAAAAACCTTTTTGTGGCTCCTCTGATTATATCACATTTACCTGATATGGCTCTATAAGCTATAAGATCCTAAATTCTGTACTGGCCTGGGACATTTCATGGTATCTGACCTGATAGGTTATCAGAAACGAGACCTCTCCCTGCACATCCCCAGGAGTACCTAATTGATCTTGATGACTCCGAAATTCCCTTTTATTGGCCGACCATAGATCATGGTTTATGGTCACCAGAGCAGTTTTGGTTGTGTTGTATTTTTTTGTTCTACCAATGGCGGTACCCTAACATTCTGTCTTGCTACAAGACATATAGTCTCAAATCTTAGGTAATTACGTAAGCAGTACAATGTCATTTTTGGATTACGATTTGTCATTGTTATACTGATATCTGATCAGTTTCTGGTTTCTCTAAAGTTATTATGACAGATCGATCTCTGTAAGACAGTGACTTTTAGTGCTACGTTTTGTTGTATCACTTTGTCCTTATAATGGATATTACTTTAACATGCTATTACCTGTATGTTTGTCTGTTGACTTTTCAATAAAGCTTGGAATACGAAAAAAAAGTACAAAAACCTCCCTTTTATCATTTTACAAGTAAAATAAGGGAAAATGATACCAAAAATTAAACATAATTGGTACTGCTTGTCCGTAAAAGTCCTGTCTATTATAATATAACATCATTTATCCTGTAATGTAAACACAGTAGAAAAAAAATATTGGAATATAAAATGATAAACTAAAATATCCCAAAATGGTATCAATACGAGCTACACTTCATCCAACAAAAAAACAAGCACTCACTCAGGTCCACAGATAGAAAAACCAAAAAGTTATTGCTGCCAACTCTAAAAATTTGGTATCACTGGCAATGTACCAACTCGAAGAATAGAGACAGCATGTCATTTATACCAAACAGTGAACTTCATAATAACATAACCCCCAAAAATGTCAGAGCTGTTTTTTTTTCCAAGTTCCTCCAGATTTTTGTTTTTTGTTTCCCTGAACATGATATGGTACAGTCAATAGTAGCATGAGTAGCATGAAAAAGTAAATCTTGTCCTGCAAGAAACAAGTCCTTGTAGGGCTATGAAGACATAAAAATAAAACAAGACAAAACAAGACTATCATGCCTGTGCTTGCTTGTTCATTTTAATGAATCTTTGCAATAAAATTTTGATTTTTTAATATCGGCCATTGGATTGCTGGACAACGTTTCTTTCTAATGTCAAATTTGACCTGGATAGCAGGTAATTTAAAAACAGACAAAAAATCGTTGGGTTTAGGATTTTTTTTTAAGGGAAACAAGTGTCCCTACTGACCTATAAACAAGTGACCTCTCAAACCAGTCTTATTTTATCTTTCAGCGTCACTTTGGGTCTCACTTTACACCTTGTGTTGCTCGTGCCACGGCGTCACCTCCGATGTCCTGTCTGACATCACTTCTGGCTTCCTTAGGTTACCCCTATGTTTTGGAAACCAGAAGTCATCTTGGACATGACATACGGAAAAACATCCAATGTCACTTCAGTTTCCATGATGTGGGGGGGAAAAGGAATGGCTTTAGATGGTTGTACCGGAGGTGATGCTGCAGCAGTAGTGACGTGGGGTCTGGAGCGATGTTGAAAGGTAAGAACGCCCTCATAACCCCAAGTTAGGGTTAGCATTAGGATAGGGTTAAAGGAAAAAATCATTTTCACAAGTTCAGTCAAACCAAACAGGGCCTTGTTGAAGCAAAACCAATAATGATGGTTGAATCAATTTACAAAGTTTAATTTTTGCAGTAAGGCTACTTTCACACTTACATATTGCGGCTTTTGTTTTACTGAAATAAATGCCTCAAAACTGCACATATTGTTTTGGGGAAAAATCTGCCACTGATCAAAAACAGCAAAAAAAAAAATGCAATTTAAATAGTGTGTTTTATATTTCCGGAATGACTTACCTAACGTGGCTGCAGTAGTTTTTGGCCAAAAAAGGCATGTAAAAACACACCAAAAAACAAAGCTAAAATGCCATGTATGAAGCCACAAAAAATTAGACTGACTTGTATTTTGTCGAATCCGGCATAGACAAAGGGAATTTATTTGGATATTTAGGCCATGTCCCCACTGCACGGGTTTTCGACGGTTTTTTCAGCCAGTTTGGCGGTTTTTTTCAGAACCGCCTGAATAACCGGCCGAAAATGAGGCACAATTGTGCTCTATGGACAACCCCGTGCAGCAGTCCCCACTGCACGTGTTTTTCCGCCCGGCGGTTTTGTCGCCGGCGGTCCGCGGGCAAAACATAGAACATGCACCATCTTCTGTCCGGTTCCGATGGGAAGAGGTTGCTTTCTCTATGGAGGGGGGAGGCTGTTCTCGCGCTCATCGCGGAGAAAAGCCGCCCCCCCCGCCGGTGCCCGTTGGGGACGGCCGCAAAACAGACCAAATACCTCGGCCCCGGGTAATTTGGTCTGTGCCAGGTAAACGGCCCCTTAAGATGATTGATGTGGACATTTCTGTAACCATAAACCATTGGTCTCAAGCTCAGCCGGGTAAATGAGCTGCATTTTTTAAAATTGTTGGGTCACATTCCTTTCAAATTCAATGCAATAAAAAAAAATATTTTCCAGGTCGCTACGCATATGGAGATGTAAAATATATGTAATTTTTTTTATAATACAGGCAGTCCCCGACTTACAATGCTCCGACTTACATCTGTCCCTATACAACGAGACCTATGGGGCATGCTGCAATTGTAGTTCCATGTTCCACACAGGTGGAACCACAATTCCACATGCCCACAGCAGTGCAAGAGTGAAAATGAATGAAATCTTCTTAACAGGGGCAGAGACAGCAAAACAAATGTAAAAACTCTTTCCTGCACGATCCAAAACTAAGAAAAACCTTTTGTGCTGGAGTTACATTTAATAAATATACCTGTTCCGACTTTCATACAAATTCAGCTTAAGAAAACCTACAGTCCCTATGCTGTTCATAACCCGGGGACTGCATGTACATCGCAATACATGACTGTACTGCCAACTTATATTATTTCTTGAATAACAATGTTGCACTCATATGTAAAGTGCCGTTTCGTAATATAATCTTCAATGTCTGCCATGCTGTAAATAAGAATATTTCAGGTGTATGGTATGCAATAGAATACACTGGATAGGTACATTAATGTGACAGTAATGATCCTGAGGGGTACAAATAATATCGGTTCTTCCATAATCCTCATTCTGTTTGTGTGTATAACAATTTAATGTAGTAGTGATGGGGGAGGGGAAGGTTAAGAAGCGAAATTTTTGGAATTGGTGCAACAATTTTTTATTTTCCAGGTAGAGGGGAAATATGTAGGGATGATATCTGGTTCGGCTTCATGGCCAGGGCTGCATTTTAGTCCCCAGCCTACCAAAACTTCAGTATTTTAGAGATCACTCATAACCTACGGATTGCACCAAAAGTGTTTGCCAGAAGACTTTCACCTGGACCTGGCTGGGGAGCTCACTGCACTCCCTCAACCTTCAGGCTGAATACAGCGGTACGCTTCACGGCAGGGAGAGGGAGGGGAGAGAAGGGAAGGGGAGGGGAAGTGAAAGGAAAGGTGAGTGAAGGAGGGAGGAATAGGAAGATAGGGGATGAGAGGTAAAATTGTTCCCCCCCACTTTTTGAACCAAAGTTACACCCCTGGATAGCTGCCCCAGTAGTAATGATAGATAGCTGCCCCCCACCACTAATAATGAAAGACTACTACCCCAGTAGTAATGATAGATAGTTGCCCCAGTAATAATGATAGATAGCTGCCCCAGTAGTAATGATACATAGATAGCTGCCCCAGTAGTAATGATAGATAGCTGCCCCAGTAATAATGATAGATAGCTGCCCCAGTAATAATGATAGATAGCTGCCCCAGTAATAATGATACATAGATAGCTGCCCCAGTAGTAATGACAGATAGCTGCCCCCCAGTAATAATGAGAGATAGCTGCCCCAGTAGTAATGATAGATAGCTGCCCCAGTAGTAATGACAGATAGCTGCCCCAGTAATAGATAGCTGCCCCAGTAGTAATGACAGATAGCTGCCCCAGTAATAATGATAGCTGCCCCAGTAGTGATAATGATACATAGATAACTGCCCCAGTGATAATGTAATAGATACTGCCAGTAGTATGTGAAGCTGCCCCAGTAATAATGATAGATAGCTGCCACAGTAGTGATAATACATAGATAGCTGCCCCCCCCAGTAATAATGATAGATAGCTGCCCCAGTAATAATGATACATAGATAGCTGCCCCAGTAATAATGATAGTAGCTTGTTGTGATTTTCTTGATTTTTGTGCCGGGTATTCCTATCCTTAGGTTTCTCCTACCTATTATTTCCTAGGAGAAGTGTGGTTTTTCATTTAGAGGAAAGAATCTCTAGTGTATTGCCGGTTTAAGAATAAAAATCACCTTTCTAGTCACCTTTCTAGAATGTCCTCCTGTGTCTTCACTGTATGTGAATGGCAGCAGATATAGTGTTTTTTATCGTTGCCCATATTTTTTAATCTGTACATAGTACTTTAGATGTGGTACATGTACTGAAAGTAACTCTAAGCAAGAATGATTTACAAAGAAACTTATAGTTACTGTAAACTGATAGCATCTCAGATCCGCATTGAATTTCAAACCAAGCTAATGTGATGCACCAAATATGCTGTATTTCCTGCTTCAAACGAGCATAAACGTGTCCATTTAATTCCATTCAATTACTTGATTTGAAAAACCTTTGTTATGTCTATTACTTTTTATGATGTTCATCAGTAATGGATTTTAAGCTGAACAAACTTTTGACAATTTCTACTTACACTTAGAATATTTTTAACAGTTTGACAATCTTAAATTATTTATTTTTTTTAGAATAGGACATAGGACACTACTGTATCACCCCCACATTCTATCGTCATACTCCAAGGTAGCTTGCACATATCCAGGATACAATGCCATGAGATTTCAATTAATGTTAAAATCCTATATACCATTCAAAGTTATTTTTAAAGGATTATTATTCATGAGAGATCATTATGATTGTTGATTAAAAAATACATATTTATGTAAATAAGAGCTAAAAGATGGAATATGAAAAGAGGTCCTCAACCAGAAGGTCGTCTCTTTCTATCACATATCTTGCAAGATATTTTCCAATAAAGAACATATCCTTACTTCCCTTTGCTTTTCACCCTATCGTCACATCCATCTCTCTCATTGTGGCATTTCAGATCAATTACTGAATTATTGACACTTCACCCAATGCTTCTCCTCAGTTTTCTCATTGGTAACTCAGTCTAGCACCGCTTGTACAACCCAAAAGTGCTCCAGAATGCCAACTATGGTTTTACTGATGTCCTGGTAAAATAGGATACCCACAACGCCTGATTTTGTGCGGCCCTCATAATTGCCATTTCTATAGGTGGATGCCAGAGCTGATAAAATCTTGAAAAGTAAACATATTTTCAGAATCATTTTTAATCTGTGTGTAAAGTTTGACTTGTTGTCTATGGTCTGGACACCTTGCTCAAAATAAAAGAATTCCAGTTTTATCCCTGCACTACCATATCTTCTATCTTTACCCAGATATTCGATAGACTTTACCCACCTGGCAGTAAGTTCAATGTTTGCCTCTAATTATATTTACTTCAATGATTCCTTGGTTGATTTATCTATCGATATCAGCAAAATTAATTTATAGAACATATATAAAGCAGAACATTGTGCTTGACCAGTTGGTCACAATTTCTAGTTCATAAAAAATAAAAAAAATAAACTCTACCACATTCACCATGGGATTCCTGGGATTTAAAAAAAATATTGTGATGTAATGAAGTCTAATTTGATCCAGGGATCACTGGATCATGATAGTTTAGGGGAAATAAATGCTTCATTAGATAGGAAGTGAGTCTCAGCATGTCGTCCTGCTTCAAAAGGTTCTATCACCAATTTTCACAGGTTCCTCACAGACACCTTAGAGACCCAGGCAATGAGAAATGTAGTTAGAGAGAGGCTTGAAATAGTTCAAAGAGATGGATGAGTCACAGCGGATTTCATAAAGAATTATGGAATAACTGTATGTCACAGGCACACCCCGATTTCATATTTTTAAATATGAAAGCACCCCACATGGATAGCTGTCACTCCCTCGCTTGTAGGAACAATGGTCAGGGATAAACAGGAAACTCTTACCAGGGAAAGAGCAGCGACCCAATGTTTGGTGCCTAGTCATAGCTTGGGCCAATCCCGTTCTGATGGTACCACGGGCGTGGCTTTGCCCCATTTCCTTGCCACTATATGACCCATTCTAGAGTTAGAAGCCAGAACCAGCATGGCCATGGAAGGAGGAGCATGTAGACCATCCCAGGGGTGTAACAAGGTGTGACAGAAGTGTGACGTGGGATGTCCCAGTATAGTTATAAGTTAGAGTCCCACCTGACCCCAGGGTCGTCTTCATTGGGATGGGAGTTATGCCGAGCATACTGGGAGCTTCCAGAACCAGCATTAACCCCTATGTATGCCCAGCACAACGCCAAGCTAAGCTAACTAGACACATATTGCCGCTTCTGTTGTCTGGACCCATATCCCATATCCCATCTGTATCCATATCCCATCTGTATTTACACCTCTGTATATGTATAGCTGTATCCCTATGTATGTATTGTTTATCTAGTGAACTCACAAGGCGATTAAATATATAAACTTTGATCCTGAGCTGTTCAGTTGTCCCGATTAAGCCGAACTCACATGTCTGTTTTCCCGGCTCTAATATATCACTACCCTGGGCAGGTTCCTGGCCTGGTATAAGTCTGGAATGGACCAGGTTTATAGCTAACGAGGAACTAGAGGCAGTCTACTGAGTTCACCGGTGGGGTAAACAGACCGTTCAGGGTTGTGGGCGAGTGGGGTATCCTCTCACACTCTCTGGGTCTTCCTCTGACTGTGTGGACAGGGGTAACTGTGAAACGGTATCTGGCTTACCTTGCGTAACCCTAGGGGGAGCGCAACGTCACGAGTACACCCTAAGTAAGGCCGTCAACCCATGAGTGAGCACGGGTCTTCCTGATAAATATGTAGAAATCCAAGGATAGCTTTTAGGTTCTCAAAGTGTTCACTAAAAACACTTTCGATTTTGCCGAACTACAGGAAGAACAACAATTTATACTGTTACTGCTCTACGTTAGCTGTGTCAAATTCAAATGCACACTGGGTCAAAATTAAAAACTTTGACAAAGTCACAGGAAAACCTGTCAATTAGCTCGCTGTGTCCTGTGATCTTTACAGTGTTTCTTATCTGCTGCATGGTGTGGTGTCTCCGTTTGGAGTACCCTGCTGCCTGCTGAGATGCTGGAACTGAGAAGGAGCTGGAAGGGTTAACTGTTGAGGCTCCAGGACCTCCTTTCTCCATGTGAGCTCTTCTTATTAGTTATCTTGTTGTCTGAGTTGTTTCTCCTGTCATGTGGCCCCTTCTCTGCTCTATGCAGGGGAAGGGTTGAGTGAAAGCAGTGTGATGACAGCTCCTGGCTTCTTCCTCTTCTCCTCTGTAAGCTGCCTGGGCGTTACCCCGGGGCCAAATAAAATTACACTGCAGGATAGATTTAGCCTGCAGGCCTGAGTTTGACATCTCTTCTCTACGTGACCTATTAATATCTTACCCTAGTGCAGCAAGTGTATTCGGTTTTATACGGTATATGTCACGGTTCACACCGTGGTCCTAGCCATGGACCGCGGACATGCCCATGCTTATGCTGCATCCGCCTGCAGGTTTTACTCACACATCCTCGCTCCTGCTCTGGTCCACGATCCAGTGTACAAACATGCCCTGTGGCTTCCTCAGCGCGCACGCGTGCCCTCTCGGAGGCAGCTGTCAGTGATTTAAAGGGACAGTATCTAATTACCTGTTACCTCCTGTGATATAAGGAACTTCCTGCCTCTGCTCCAGTGTTAGTTCATTGGGTTCCCCAAAGGTAAAAGTCAATGGATGATAATTCAGGAGAAGTGCTAGATCCTGTCTCACATGCACATTATTTGATGGACTTATGGTGAGTGTGCAAACTATTCCAACACCATAATTGAGAAAGCAGGACTTGCTGTGTGACACCTTCAAGATCTTTACTTATGCACATCATACACTGTGCCATAGGTTTCACACTTATCATTAATTGTTTTAATAGAAATTAACTTTCCATATATTGACTTCTTGCTAAACTTATAATAGACTTGTATTAATCATAGCAGACTATCTAAAGAGAACCAAAGATGAGTCGGAAGATTTGCCTATCTTGGACTCCCTGGAGTCACTGTTGGTAAACTGTCATCACAGATCACGGCTTTACACCAAATCAACCAAGCAGCAAGCTATGAAGTTAATAGAAAACAGGAAATCATCCCCTGAAGTTGTGACTTTCTTTAATTCTATCTAATAATTTTAATTTTTGATTGTTCCGACCTTGCGGTGTACATTTACGATTCAGGGGTATGACCTTAATATGAAACTTGAAGACTGGATGTACAGGCAGCACACTTATTGGGAATGGATGGACTTGGGTACCAGACCGTGGATGATCCACCTCAGATACCATCAATATAATCCATTGTGCGCCCTGGATGCTCCTCAATTACAAGGCTTTCTAGTAACCGTGTTTGCGGTACATGTGTAAGTAGTTCGGAATTTCTATCTCTGCCAAGCCTGAGAAAGGCGTTCATGTCTGAAACATTGCTACTCTATGCGATACAAAGGGCACTGTATGTATTTTATTATGACATGGAAAATGAAATAAAATGTATGATCAACCATTACGCTTGCTATTCCTATTTCCCATCCTTAATATGAAACGCCATACATTTACACTTGCAAGATGTGGGCAAAGTACTGATCCCCCTAACCACTAGCTTATGCCTTTTTGGTATGTTAGATCCCCTTCAACCTCAATTTTTACGTGAGACACTCTTTTAGGCTAAAAAATGTATCTTATGTAACTTGATGGAATGATGGCATCCTGGCACAATGGATATATTTTGTTAACTATCCATACCGAATAAAAAAAAGCAATATAAAAATACATGTTTTATACTATATATTCTCTTTGGATTCAGTCTCCTTTGACAGCGCAGGTTACTCCATCCTAATACATCCCTCCCAACCATCCCGATTTGGGCGAGACAGACCAGATTTGGGGACAAGGTCCCGCTGTCCTGGGATGGCTTGGAGACGTGCCGATTTTTCGTGATGCCCTGAATCCCCGGAACTGTGCCATTCACTAAACTATTTGTGCATTTGCGGGCAAGTGTAGGGCAACAGTGATGCCAGTGAAGACGCTTCCCTGACGTCACTGGCTGCTATTCAGACTAGCTATGGACGGCAGCAGCAGCAGCAGCAGCAGAGGGAAATAAGTGACCTTCGTCACCCCCTCCCTTCCAGTCCTCCACCAGACCTTCCCTCCCTCAGGAAACATATCCCCACAGCAGGCACCCAGCTTTTCTGGATGCCTGCTGTGATGGATGTCACCCAGCTTTCCCAGATGCTGAATAAAATATCCAGCATCTAGGAAAGCTGGGTGACATCCCTTCACAGCAGGCAAGCGGAAAAGCTGGGTGCCTGCTGTGGGATATGGGTGCCACTCTGCTTTCTTGGATGCCTGCTGTGGGGGATGTCACCTAGCTTTCCCAGGCACCGAATAGGCTATTTAAACTGGTTGATGGCTAATTTGTAGAATGGTTGTTTTTTGTTACATTGGACATTGTTGTATCTATTTCCAAAACAAAATGATTAATGTGGGCTGGTGTCAGGGAGTGTTTATTTCATTTTATTTCAGTGAAAGTAATTGAGTCATCTGACAGAGACCTCTCCATTACTATTACTCAGGCTTGGTGTCAGTCAGTGGTATTTTTCAGAACCGCAAGACGAACACTAACCCCTAGTCACTATTACCCCCGTACCCAACATAACAGGGGTACTGGGAAGAGCCAGGTAAACATCAGAAGCAGACTCTCTACTGTGATGGTCCACTTCTGGGGCAGTTGCGGGCTGGTAGTTTTAGAGTGGGAAGGGGCCAGTATTCAGAAACATTCCCATTCTGATAGTATCAGACTGCAGTTTTACCTTGGCTGGTTATGGAAAATGGAGGGTAATCCCACATCAATTTTAAAAAAAATAATTTGTTCTTTTTAGATTTTTAGTAAAGGATAGAAATAAAATGACGTGGGGTCCCTTCATTTTTATCCGGCCAAGGTAAAACCAGACTGCAGGCTGATATTATTAAGATAGGGTGGTCTATGAATACTGGTCTTTTCCCACCCTAAAAACAGCAGCCCGCATTTGCCCAAGAAGTGGACCATCTCATTACATGGTTTGTTTCTGTTGGTTACCAGCCACTTCCCAGTACCCCTGGTGTTAGGTACTGGGGTAATAGTGACAGAGAGTTAGTGTCAGCCTTGTGGTGACAAAAAACACTGCTCGCTGACACCAAGCCCAAGCGATAGTAATGGAGAGACGTCTATTAGACACCTCTATTACTAACACTGGAATAAAATGGTAAAAAAAATAACACTGAAACAAAATAATAATTAAAATTTAAAAAAACTATTTATTTAAATCAACACTCCCTGACACCAGACCTCACTGATCATTTTAGTTTAGAAGTAGATAGGTCCAACATAGTCTAACTAATCGGATAGTATTAGTATTAAATACCATCCCCGAGTACAGGCCACAGTTGCACCACAATCTCTGGATTGTTAGTCCTCTGTCTTCCCCCAAAAGATTGTACCTGTAAGTTGTGGACTGTATTTCCTCTCTCACCACTGTGGCCTAGTGCCAACACAAAATACAACCTGCACCTAATACTTTATAACCCCCTCACCACCGGCTATCGTCTCATAGTCCCCCACTCCACTTATCAACCCATGGTGAGTTTGTACAGAGGTGGGAACAGCTAGGGAGATGCTGGAAATGAGAGGAGTCTAACATGTTTGTTTGGTTAATTCTGCAGGGATGAGGCATGGCTGGGAGAAGTCATAAGGGCGATCTAGAGTGAATGGAGAAAGGGAATGACTCCCATCAGAGAAGACATCACCTGTGAGTCACTAAATGGAACTGCACTGTAATCACTCATATGTCTGCAGAGGCTGTGTACACTGGAACCTACCACTACATGGTCATTGTATGGTAGTAATATTGGTAGTAGTGAAATGGTTTATATTCAGGATCAGTATGGTGGTATTATTCAGTCACTATGTGTTGGTAATATGTGGTCATGGTGTGGTGGTATTATTCAGTCAGTGGTCATGATGAGGCAGTATTATTCAGTCATTATGTGGTTGTGATATATGGTCATGTTGTTGTGGAATTATCCAGTCAGTATCTGGTGGTGATATGTGGTCATGGTGTGGAGGTATAATTCAGACACTATGTGGTGGTGATATGTGTTGGTATCATTCAGTCATTATGTGGTGGTGATACAGTAAAGGAAATAATTATTTGATCTGTTACTGATTTCGTAAGTTTGCCTACTGACAAAGACATGAACAGTCTATAATTTTAAGGGTAGGTTAATTTTAACATTAAGAGATAGAATATCCAAAATAAAATCCAGAAAATCACAATGTATATAATTTATACATTTATTTGCATTTTGAAGTGAGAAATAAGTATTTGATCCCTCTGGCAAACAAGACTTAATAATTGGTGGCAAAACCCTTGTTGGCAAGCATAGCAGAGACATTCTTTGTAGTTGATGATGAGTTTTGCGCACGTCAGGAGGAATTTTGGTCCCCTCCTCATTCCAGATCATCACTAAATCATTAAGATTTTGAGGCTGTCACTTGGCAACTAGGAGCTTCAACTCCCTCCATAAGTTTTCTATGGGATTAAGGTGTGGAGACTGGCTAGGCCATTCCATGACCTTAATGTACTTCTTTTTGAGCCACTCCTTTGTTGCTTTGGCTGTATGTTTTGGGTCTTTGTCTTGCTGGAAGACCCAGCCACGACCGATTTTTAATGTCCTAGCAGCGGGAAGGAGGTTGTCACACAGGATTTTACAGTACATGGCTCCATTCATCCTCCCATTGATGCAGTGAAGTAGTCCTGTGCCCTTAGAGGTTAGAGTCTGACTGATTAATTGAGTCTGTGGACAGGAGTCTTTTATAAAGGTGACTATTTAAGACAGCTGTCTTTAATGCAGGTAACAAGTTGATTAGGCACGTCTAACTGGTCTGAAGGAGGCAGAACTCTTATTGGTTGGTAGGGGATCAAATACTTATTCCTCTCAGCAAAATGCAAATATATATAGATAATTTATACAACATGATTTTCTGGATTTTAATTTGGATATTCTATCTCACAGTGTTAAAATTATGCTACCCTTAAAATTAGACTGTTCATGTCTTTGTCAGTGGGCAAACTTACACAATCAGCAAGGGATCAAATAATTATTTCCTTCACTGTATGATGTCATGGTGTGGAGTTATTGTTCAATCACTATGTGGTGGTGATATATGGTCATGGTGTGGAAGTATCATTCAATCAGTATGTGGTGGTGATATGTGGTCATGGTGTGGTGTTATTATTCAGTCACTACGTGGTAGTGATATGTGGTCATGATGTTGTAGTATTATTCAGTCATTATGTGGTGGTGATATGTGATGATGGTGTGGCGGTATTATTCAGTCATTATATGGTGGTGACAAGTGGTCATAGTGTGGAGTTATTATTCAGCCACTATGTGGGGGTGATATGTGGTCATGGTGTGGAGGTATTACTCAGTCACTATGTGGAGGTGATATGTGGTCATGGTGTTATTTTATCTTTGTATAGTTTTATCATTGATAATATTAGTCTTGGTTTTGTCAGTATGGTGATATTTGCTCCCTGTATAGCGGTATTATGTGGTCACTGTGCGACCATTTTATAGAGGTATCGACCACAGAACATTATCTTACAGCTATTTGTATGAATTTATGTATATACATTACTTTATATAAATAGTGTCCATACTGTATTTACAGACCCCAGTAATGCTACTGCTGTGTTGGCGCTGGTCTGCTGGAGGAGGCGGGGCATGATTCTGTTAGGTGGAGCATGGTTAGAGGCATTTACTGGTGAGACATCATTTGTTTAGATGTGTTCACTGGTGTAGCCGGATATGATGTTATGTTTGGGTGTGGTTCTAGAGGCGTGGTCTGATGTGTCCATCTTTGCAATCTCTAAAAGCTGGGGGGATGCAAATATTTGTGAGCTTTTTTTCTCCAAAATTCCCCCACAACTCTCTGGTGGCTAATTAATATTATTGAAACCTTAATCTACTTAAGAGTATCATTTCATTTGTTCCTCTGTGCAGTGAAGATCTATTAGCTTCTCCAAGCTGATGTGTATGTTGCCAATTTAATTTCATCAAATAACAAAACCATCAGTGAATACCTCCAGGGATATTCACTATATTTTTTTTTGTTCATGTACAGTACATTGCATGCACCATATATAGCAGTGATGGTGAACCCTTTTGAGACCGAGTGCCCAAACTGCGACCGAAAAAAACCTTAGTTACCACAATGTGCCGACGACATCGGCACAAAGCAGGAATGACATCGAACGGGCCACCAAAAATCAAGGGGGGTTAAAGGGGCGCTTAGCCCATCTCTCTGCCATTTTTTCTACCATCAGTGCCCTTTTAAATGGATAAAAGTGCACACAGGTGTAGCAAAGTTGAGAATAACCACAACACCACGACCCAAATCACCCACAATATAACTGAATAATCCGCCAGTTCAACACCACAAAAATACTGAATAATACCCCCACAACCCCTTACTGAAATAAAACCTTACATTTGCACCATATAATTTTACGTACAGTTTATTTAGCGAACAGGTACATTTCTCCAAGATTATTCACTTTCCCTTTTTCTTCTCCATACGGTTCACACCTTCTGCGACTTCTCCCACCAACCTATCCTGCAAATTTTGATACAAAAAATCTTAAATCCTCACTTTTCCAGCTATCTTTACTTTTATTTTAATCCCCTAAGTTAGGGGGTGTTAGGTCCCCTCAATTAGCATTATTATAATATATATATATATATATATTTTTATATTATTATTGTCCCCCAGGGAGTAGTTATATAAAAAGGTTTTCCCCCTGGCACAGATAAAGCTTCCCGCAGGAAGTATACAGATAGATCTATCGCCACCAGCAAGAATATAGATAGCTTTCGCCACCAGCCAGTATACAGATAGCTCTCCCCACCGGCCAGTATACGCAGCTCTCCCCACCCGCCAAACAGAAGCTCCCCCACCCCGCCAGTAACAAAGCTCTCCCCACCAGCCGTTTACAGATAACTCCCCCACCAGCCATATACAATTTGCCTCCCCACCACCCGATATAGATACTTCCCCCCGGGGCCCGTATTAGATACTTCCCCCAACACCAGTTATAGATAGCTCTCTCCCTGGAAGGGATTAGATGCTCTCCCCACACCAATATAAATAGCTCTCCCCCCACCCGTATATAGATAATCCTCACCAGCCATTTAGAAAAAGCTTCCCCACAGCCATATAGATTTTTCCAAAAATTAAAAAAAACACATTAAACTCACCTTACCTTTTCCCCGCGCCCTCTTCTGTCTATCCCCGTCGCATGCTCCTCCGAGTATAAAACAGAAAATAAAAAATAAAAAAAAACAGGGAAACCCCCGGGGGCTCGTCTCAAAAAAATCCCGTGCGGTGCAACATAGGATAAAATGTTTATTTTATTTCCCTTAAAAATTACGTTAGCATAACCGTTTTCGTGCGCAAGCACTTCCCAGATGCTATAAATCACATTCAAAAAAAAGAGAATGGGCATAAATTTTTTATACTAAAAAACACAGCACGATTTGTTAAAAATTTTAACCAAATTAAAATTCTTTTAAGAAAGGTAAAATTTTTTTAAGGGAACCATAAAAACATTTAAAACTGAGGACCATGGTTTTAAAATGAACCTCATTGGTGGAGAAAAGTAGTGGGAGATTCAACCTGCCCAATAGAAGTAAGCTCTATTGCTATGTTGTTCAATTAATAGATTTTAACCCAATGGGGAAAAAAATCGTTTCAAAGAAATGAAAAGGTGAGTTATAAGGGGGGAAAATAGAACACTCAAAAAAAAGAAAAAAAAAAAAAAAAGATGCCACCATAACATTTGGACCCAAAAGCGACTAAAAAAAATAGGTTGGGGAAAAAAAAAAAAAAAAAAAAAAAAGGGCCTTCAAATGGCAGAAACCCGGTGCGTGCACCACCTAAAAAGGAAGCGAGTGGCACGCAACACTATAAATAAAATGAATCCAGAATAAATGATTCACTTGGCAACTCGGAATACAAAAATAATAAACGCGGGGGATTTCATAGGGAAAACAATTGGGGCCCTCCAGAACCCCATAAAAAAAATGAACCAAACGGAACGAAAAATAAGCCAAAAGGAGGGCCCAAAAATCGTGAAAAAAAAGTGATAATTCTTTAAACCCCCTTACCGCCGGCATTTTGGCCTCTCGACAGGCCCTATTTTTGAAATCTTTATGTGTCAACTTTATGTGAAATAAATTTTTGAAACTTTAACCATCCTGTGATTTAGAGATGTTTTTTTCGTGACACATTTTGCTTTTAAGATAGTAAAAATTTTGGTCCAAAAAAATGTTTTTATTTGTGAAAAATATCAAAAAATCGTGAAAAATTTGAAAAATTTACCAATTTTAAACTTCAAAAATTTCTGCATGTAAGACAGATAGTTATTCCACTCAAAATAGTTTATAACTGGCATCTACCCTATGTCTGCTGTAGTTTGGCATCATTTTTTTAAATGTCTTTTTTTTTTTTTTACGACATTAGGGGGCTTAGAAATTTAGTAGTAATTTTCAAATTTTCAACAAAATTTGCAATATACATTTTTTAGAGAACCAGTCCAGTTCTAACGTGATTTTGATTGGCCTGTATGTTAGATACCCCCATAAATGCCCTCATCAAAAACTACAACCCCTTAAAGTATTCAAAACCGCATTTAGGAAGTTTATTAACCCATTAGGTGTTTCACAGGAATTAAAGCAAAGTGGAAGTGAAATTTCAAAATTTCACTTTTTTTGCAGATTTTAAATTTTTATACATTGTTCACAAGAATACGGTAAATGTGATCAGGGAAATACAACTTAATATTGATTCCCCAGATTCTGCCGTTTTCAGAGATATCCCATATGTGGCCCTAGTGCATTATTTGGCTCAACCACAAGCCCCAGAATAGGAGGAGCACCTACTGGACTCTGGAGTCTCATTTCATTACCATTTTATTTAGGGGCCATTTCAGGTTTGCGGACACCCTAAGGTTCCAAAACTTAATAAACGCCCCTAAAAATACCCCATATTGGAAACTACACCCCTTAAGGAATATATCCAGGGGTGTAGTGAGCATATCGACCCCACAGGTGTGTCACAAAAATTTTAGCGTTAGGCTGTGAAAATGTAAAACAATTTTTTTTTTCCAATAATCTGCAATTTTAGCTGAAAATGTTTAATTTTTACAAGGAATCCTGGTAAAAAAGCACCCAAAACCTTGTTACACAATTTCTTCCAAGTTCGGCAATACCCTACATGTGGGTGTAATCTGCTGTTTGGGCGCATGGCAGGGGGTATAAGGGAGGGAGCGCTACTTGGCTTTTGGAATGCAGATTTTGGTGGGGCCATGTCACATATACAAAGCCCCCAAAGTACCAGAACAGGTGAAACCTTCCATAAGTCAACCTATTTTGGATTCAGCACGCCTCAAAGAACTCATCTAGGGGTGTATTGTACATTTTGGGTGCACAGGTGTTACAAAGTTGCTTTTTTTTGCATTGGGCTATGAAAATGAGGGGAAAACGCAATTCCGCCATTGTTTTTTGAGCTTCAATTTTACAGCGTTCGCCGTGCAGTGTAAGTGACAGGATATCTTTACTATGGGGGTCGGTACAATTGCAATGGTATAGATTTTATATAGTTTTTTTATGTTTTATTACTTTTACACAATAGAAATAGGTCTATAAAAAAAATTGCGTTTTTATGTTGTTCTGTTCTGATAGCCATAACGTTTTCAGTTTTCTGTATACGGAGATGATTCTGGGCTTGTTTTTTGTGGGATGAGTTAATGTTTTTATTAGTACCATTATGGGGGGCATATGCCGCTTTGATCACTTTTTATTAAGGTTTTTGTGAGGCATTTTGAACAAAATACAGCATTCCTGGTAGTGTTTTTTATTTTTATTTTTTAACAGCGGTCACCGTGCAGTATAACTGACATACTAGTATTACTCATCAGGTCGATACGATTACAGCGATATCCAATTTGTATATTTTTTTATGTTTTACTGCTTTTACACAATATAAACACTTTATTCAAAAAGGAAAACACGTTTTTGCATCGCCATAGTCTGAGAGCCATAACTTTTTTATTTTTCTGTGTACGGAGCTGTGTAGGGGCTTGTTTTTTGCGGGAAGAGTTGACGTTTTTATTGGTAAAAATTTTTGGGGGGACAAGAATTTTTGATCAGTTTTAAATCCGTTTTTTGGAAGGCAGGGTGAAGAAAATACTGCAATCCTAGTAGTGTTTTTTATTTTTATTTTTAACAGCGCTCACTGTGCAGTATCCATGACCAGTTAGCTTTACTCTCTGGGTCGATACGATTATGGCGATACCCTATTTATATAGTTTTTTAAATTTTGAAGCACTTTAAAAAAAAAAAAAAGTGTTTTTATTGTGTTAAATAATATTTATGCATCGCTGTCTTCTGAGAGCCATAACTTTCTTATTTTTCCATATACAGAGACGTGTATGGACTTTTTTTTGCGGGATGAACTGAAGTTTTAATTGGTACAACTTTGGCGTCTATATGAATTTTTGATCGCTTTTTATTCAATTTTATGTGCTGCAAGATGTACAAAAATCGCAATTCTGTGACTGTTTTTTGTTTTTGTTTTTTATGGCGTTCACCGTACGGGTTAATTAACATGACAGATTTATCGGGTGGGTCGTTACGCACGCGGCGATACCAAATATGGGTACTTTATTTATTTTTGATCTTTTTTGGGGCGATTGGCGTTTGTAAAGGGGAAAAGGGCGGTTGTACGTGTTTTTATTTTATTTTTTGTGTTTGTGTTTTACTTTTTTTTCACTTTTGACATTTATTTTTACTTTTTTCACTTTTTTTCACTTTATCTTCTAACAGCAATCATCAGATTGCTGTTAGAATGCAGACCAGTGCACAGTATCAGTACTGTGTACTGGTTGCCATGACAACGCCTGTCACCATGCCCACAATGCATTGCGGGCATGGTGACATCACAGATGACCCCGGGAAGTGCCGTTCACTTCCCGAGGGCATCAGAGAGGAGATCGGTGCCGCACTACAGTGCGGCAGCCGCCGGGAGCAGGCAGGAGGAGCTCACTCCTCCTGCCTGCGGCTTTATTATCGCAGCCATGACAGGCTGCGGTAATGAAGCAGTAATCACCCGCGGCCGGAGCTCACTCCGGCCGGGGGTGATACAGAATGCGGCCAGCGGTAATTTACCGCTGGTCCCATGTTGCGATCGCGCGTGGCTTGCCCGCAAGCCCGCGCGATCGCCAGGGCGTATGGATACGTCCATTTGCGGGAAGTCACTTCCCGCTAGGGCGTATCCATACGCCCTATGTCGGGAAGGGGTTAATATGTGAGAAAACCTCCAATGCCTTAGCGATAGAAGGAGCGGGCGTTCTAAATATGGAGAAAGTTAGCTCCCAATAATAGTAATAAATATATACAAAGTATCCTTTGTTAAAACGAGTGTATCTTAGGAGTTGTTGTAGATTATATACATAGCACTTTTCGATGATATAAAAGATGATAGATAACAAAAAAATAGACTGATCAAAAAACTAGCTCAACAGCTTCGTTTAACCCCTTGGGGTTCACCGTTTGTAAGGTGAACATCCAGAATACCTCTCTTTTGTAATACACGGGAATCTATCGTGGGTATCACTTGTTATATGATCTATAGGTTGTATTGTCAATTTGGAAGGGTCTTGTTGGTGAAAATCTTTAAAATGCCTGGATACACTATGTTTAGGATCGCCTTTATTGATGCGCGATCTGTGTCCATTCAAACGTAAATGTAGGGGGGGCGTATAGTAGGGGCCCAACGTATTGGAGGCCACAATCACATTGGATTAGATATATAACAAAAGAACTTTTACAATTTAAAAAACTTTGTTTCATTTTATAAAACAACATTAGTAATGGTTGAACGAAAAAAAGTGGCTTTAGTGATGGAACTACAACTAAGCATGAAGTTGTGCCGCAGGGGCCACTACTTGGGGTAATTTCACCAGTGGGGATACTTTCATCAGGGCCACAGATAGGGCTAGGGGCAATTATATTTTTGATATTCGGTGCCCGTTTAAAAATTAAACCAGGATTGTTTTGTAAACGATGATTGTAAAAATGGTCACTTTGGATTATATGCCAATATTTTGAAGTGTCTTTTTAAATCTGTATATGGGCTGTGTTATACTGCGAAAATAAAGAATATTTCCTTCTTGCTCAATTGTTTGTTCCGTTTTAGGAGGTTTTTTGTTTGTTTAAATCCTTTTTTAAAATTGTAAACAATCCTTTTGTTTGAGAAAAGCTACTTTATTTTCTGCATCGTCTAATAAGGCTGGTGGATATCCCTTTTCCAAAAATCTATTTCTCAGTATGGCTGCCTTTTTTACTATAAACCTCATCCTCAGAACAATTTTTACGGACACGTCTATATTGTCCGTATGGTACGTTCGTGATCCATGGTTTGTAATGTCCGCTAGAAAAGTGGATATAGCTATTTACATCCACTTTTTTGAAGAAGGTAGCTGTTTTGAAAACACCATTTTGATTAAAAATTTCTAGATCAAGAAATTCTATTCTAAGGGGATTACAATGCGATGTGAGATTAATACCACAAGGGTTTTTGTTTATATCGGAAATAAAGACTTCCAACAAAACGATGGGCCTGTCCAAATAAAAAGAGATCATCTATGTACCTCTTGTAGAGAGGTACATACTTGAAATGGGGATGAGAGTAGATAAATTGGGACTCAAAGACCCCCATAAAAAGATTCGCGTAGGAGGGCGCGACCCTAGTACCCATGGCCGTGCCACGGGTTTGATGATAGAAGACCCCATTATATTTAAAGAAATTATTCTGCAGAATGAACTCAAGCCCCTTAATTATAAAAAATTTTTGTAAAACATTCATGTCACCAGCACCGTCTAGTGTCTGAGTGACGCATTTCAAGCCCAGTTTGGTGTGGGATATTGTGTAAAGAGCAAGTTAATCCATTGTGACTAAGATACTAGATCCGTCACAATGGAGATCAGAAAGTTTTGTATCAATTGACACGAGTCCTTTAGGTAACTGGGGTAGATTAATAACATAATTCTGCAAATGCAGGTCAATAAAATGGGATAGATTACTTGTTATCGAATTTATACCCATATTATGGGTCTGCCCGGGGGGCCCTGGATGTTTTTTTTGGACCTTAGCAAAAAGTACAAAAATGGGTGTACTAGGTTCTTCTATTTGAATGAAATTCTTTTCTTTTTTTATCTATAAACCCCATTTGTGTAAGCTTGATTGATGAAGTTCAGAAAGTTATTTTTCACTATTGGGGAAAAGGGTCCTCAGAAACAAGGTGAATAATACATTGAATCAGATAAAATCCCCATAGATTCGTTATGGTACCAAGTATGATCCATAATCACCCCCTCCCACCTTATCAGCGGGTCGGATGACTATAGCTGTATTGTTTTGTAAAGATTTAATAGCCAATTTTTCATCTCTGCTTAAATTTGATGAATGATTGAGGGATTTTTTTTGTAAAAAGTTCCTCACTTACAAGATCAGAAAAATTTTTATGAAGTGACCCTGAGACTGTACAGGGTAGAATTTAGATTTATTTTGGATTTGAATTTTTTTCCTTACAATGCTCGGGAGTAACGTTTTCTGAAATGGGGTTCAAAGTAAAGTGTCGTGTAAGGGTTAATTTTTCTAATCAATTTCTGGAAATCCAGATAGAGATCGAAATAATTGACTTTATGGTTTGTGGAACAAAAGTATAAACCTCTTGTGAGAACTTTAATCTCATTTGCTGTTAAAATCATATTTGGAGATATTTTTAAATCCCCTTATCTCCCAAATTTTAGTGGAATTAATGTTCCTCCGAATCTTTCTTTTTTTACCACGGGTGCCCTCCTCGGCATCCTCTCTAGTTTTCTTTTTTCCCTTGGTTGTGCACTGGGGATTGTATCGTTCCTTGTGAGTTCCCTAAAAAAAAGGGGGTTAAGAGTGCCGTCTGTATTAATTTCATTTACAGTAGAAATCCAATAAATTAAATGACATTTCAGTATTAACATGAATAGTAATTTTGCGATAAACCCGGGGGTGGTGTCAAACTCACATAGGGATCATTTGCCTCTTGATTTATTGTGTTCTTTTTTAATTTTTTCAAAATGCTCCCGGATTTGCTGAGCTCTAATTTTTAGGGGAGATAAAGATAAACTGCTGTCATCCCTAGTTTTCGAATTTTCAGAGGTGGTATTTTCCTCGACATTTGTTTTAATTAGTTGGGGAGTCCAGCATAATAAACCTCGTAAAGTTTTTTCAAATTGGGAAAGTGTGTTTTGGGACATAGAATGTAAATTTAGGAATTACTGGGATTTTTAATGGTAATTTTAAATCTATTGGCATAGGTGTTTTTTACTCACCATATCTGTTTTATGGTGATTACATAAATTCTGATTTTCGTTGTATTGTTCTAAAGCTCTATGTGAATAACTTTTGGGTTTTGCTCCCAATTCTAGGTGATTAACTTGTGTTGTTTCATTTTGCAGCTGAGATTCTTGAACAGGGTTCTCATATGATGCAATTTTAAAGGTCCCAACCGAGGAAAATGAAACCCCATTTGAAAACCCTCCACTTCCCCTATTTTTTATAGTTTTTAAAATGGAAACAGACATCACTGACTTAGCCGGTTTGTGGACATGATATTTTGAATTAACAAAGGTACCCTTTGGTTTAATGTTATGAATTTTAAATTTATCTTGTACAAGAGAAAGGAGAAACTAGTCGATGTTTTTCGAAGGTCTTTACTTGTTTGGGGAAACACAACTTTTTTTTCTGTCCTTCTTTTGTATTGTCACGATGTTGTCTTTGTTAATGTGACCCATTAGTTCTTGGTGTTTAATGGTTTTATCTCTATATAATTTGTTTTTCTTTTTAATGATCAGGTTATTTTCAAATTTAGTAACCTCGTTGGTTACTTTGGCTACTCCTCGGTCACACAGCCTATGACGGACTATGCGACAGAGGACAGGCAGGGGCGCGATGATGTAACTACATCATGTTGTTGCCCAGCTGAGCGCATGGGGCCGCCATGGCCCCTCAGAGCTGCCGGTTCGCGGCGGGCCCCGCTGTGTTAGAGCCTGCCGAAGGCCCCAGGTCCGACACTGTGACCCGGACGCCGAGCCCTCCCAGCGACAGTGCAGGAACCCAGCGAGTGCCAGCAGAGATGGCCCTGAGTGCCACCTCTGGCACGCGTGCCATAGGTTCGCCACCGCTGATATATAGCTTTATCTTGTTACTCACTGAACTTTGGACATTACATATACACATAGTTGCCAACTTTTGAAAATGAAAAAGCAGGAGAATCTGCATGGACACGCCCATCTTGTTGGTATGCCACGCCCCTTCAAAAAAGCCACACCCACTCCACCTAACTGCATAACGGCTTTGGAAGAAAGCCAGTAGATGCCCTTATAGCCAGGTAGTACCCCCATAACCAGGTATGCCCCTTACAGGCCGGTAGATGCCCCCTTGTAGCCAAGTAGATGCCCCCTCTGTAGCCAGGTAGAGCCAAATTTGTAGCCAGGTAGATGCCCCCATTGTTAGCCAGGGAGGTGCCCCCCATTGTTAGCCAGGTAGGTGCCCCCCATTGTTAGCCAGGTAGGTGCCCCCATTGTTAGCCAGGTAGTGCCCCCATTGTCAGCCGGGTGGGTGCCCCCATTGTCAGCCAGGTAGGTGCCCCCATCTGTTTGCCAGGTTAGTGCCCCCATCTGTTTTGCCAGGTAGTGCCCCCATTTTTTGCCAAGTAGTGCCCCCATTGTTAGCCAGGTAGTGCCCCCTTTGTTTGCCAGGTTGATGTCCCGTCTGTTACCAGGTAGATGTCCCCTCTGTTGACAGGTAGTTTCCCCTCTGTTGCCAGGTAGTGCCCCCCCTCTGTTGCCAAGTAAAATGCCCCCATCTGTTAGCCAGGTTAGATGCCCCCATCTGTTAGCCAGGTAGATGCCCCATCTGTTAGCCAGGTAATGCCCCCTCTGTTAGCCAGTAGTGCCCCCTCTGTTAGCCAGGTAGTGCCCCCATCTGTTTGCCAGGTAGTGCCCCAAATCTGTTTGCCAGGTAGTGCCCCCATCTGTTTGCCAGGTAGTGCCCCCTCTGTTGCCAGGTAGTGTCCCCTCTGTTGCCAGGTAGTGCCCCCCATCTGTTAGCCAGGTAGTGCCCCCTTTTTAGCCAGGTAGTGCCCCATCTGTTAGCCAGGTAGTGCCCCCTCTGTTGCCAGGTATGCCCCTCTGTTGCCAGGTAGATTCCCTCTGTTGCCAGTAGTGCCCCCTCTGTTGCCAGGTATTTGCCCCCTCTGTTGCCAGTAGTGCCCCCTCTGTTGCCGGGGAGTTGCCCTCTCTGTTAGCCAGGTAGAGCCCCCTAAAGCAAATAAAATTAAATAATAAAATCCACTTACCTTACCAGGCTCCTGCACGCGGCCAGCTCCCGACCGATCTTTTCAGCGTGCAGGGGGAAGTGAGAGCACCGCGCGTCACTCCCCTGCAGCCGCGCGTCAGCTTCCCCTGCGCCATTAAACCTGTATGTACGGCGCACACACCGGCGCCGGACATACAGGGAGAGGGGGGAGGAGGGAGCGATCCCTCCTGCCCTCTCCCCCGCACAGTGAGACCGCGGCGGGGTGAGCGGCCGCTGCGGCCGCTGCACCCGCCTGTAGGAGCGGTCCCCGCGGCGCAAGAGTAGGCACACCAGCGCTACCTTGCGCCGCGGTAAATTTAAAGGACCCCCCCCGCCTGCAGGCGGCGGGAGGAATGCCAACTCCCCCGGGAGGGCGGGAGGGGACCCCAAATAGCGGGACCCCCCCGCCAAAAACGGGAGAGTTGGCATGTATGCATATACATTATGCTATGTCACTGTTTTACTTATGTCCTCTCAATAAATAAATAAATCTTAATTATTTTACTTGGGCCTATTAAATAAAACAGAAATTGTTTGGGGGATTGCGTGTCAATTATGGTTGTAATGTCCCTTTAAGACTTTGGATGCTTCTCTGTAGAATACAATGTATATGTATTCTGCTGAGCCAAGTATGTTTTCCCTTCCTCATTCTCTGTACTGTTGTGAGGGGGAGGGAAGAGCAGTAGTGAAGAAAATACAAGGGTGGAGATCATTTCACGAAAGGTCATGTTAGGGGCAACAGAAAGAAACACACAAAACTAAGTCTATGTCTACACTGCAGTGGACAAAAAAATGACCTGAAAACCAAATCCTAAAACGTTCATGAAACCTGAGATTTTTGTCCATCGCCTGTCAAAAGCAGCTGGAAAAACGTCACTTTTTATGGCATGTTTTTTGCTGCTTTTTTATGCCCTTTTTTGCAGAAATGCAAAGCATTATAATTGCTATGGATTTCTGCAAAAAACGTACCAAAATATTCCAGTAGTATATTTTCTGCCCTGCTCAGTCGTTGTTTACAACAGGTTTCAAAAAACGACCAGCAAATAAAATGAGCAGAAAAAAGACGTTCTATGGAGACAACAGAAAGTTTTTACTATATAAGTCTATGACACCTCTTCTCAGTCGTTTTTTCAATGTTTTTATAAAACGAAAAACACTGATAAATGGACGTTTTTGTGTCCACACAGCATATGTTAAAATGCCGTCCAAAATCCAACAGTATTTTAACATTGCTGGACCGCGTTTCTTCGTGCAGATTTGTGCTAAAACCGCAGTCGGTTTTCAGATTTGCCTTCGGCCTTGTATATTGAAGGTGAAATGTATGAACGGGGCTGCGCCAGATATCGGGCGTCTTTACAGACCGATATCCAACACAGCCCCGTTCATACATTTTCAAATCTCCCGCACGCCACTACGGGGCGCAATACATAGCGCCTGCAGCACTTTGTAATGCGCCCAACCTTGGAGGAGGGGCGCACTAGAACCATAGCGAAGCTATAGATTTTTAGCTTTGTTACGGCATTTCTGGTTGCATTACAGTCAGAACAGGTATACCACTTTGAAAGTGGTATACCTGTTCCAAACTGTTGCCGGAGCGCTAGAATGTTCCTGATTTATGACCCGCTGTATAGCGGGTTCATAAATCAGGCGAATCCTATACCTTTTTTAATCGCATGAAAGTTGACGTGGAAACGCCAAACTTCATGCATGTCACCCTGAATTTACGACAACAACGGCAAATCCGGGCATATTATCTAACGTTTTAAAATCCGGCGGATTTTAAAACTGGTCGTAAAATATCTCCTGCCATCATGTCTTTGTAAAATTTATCGCTAAGAACAGCAGAGTTGATATATCAATCACTGCTATAGACTTTTAAGCAAAAAACATGGCCACCATATACAGTCAACGAAGTTCTCTTTACAGGTATATTTAAAGTGCAGAACAATGCAATATTCAGATTTTCCTCAATGACGTAATACAAAAGACAGAATCTGCAATATGCTCATCTTCAATTGTTCTTAATGTTACTTTAGCATATCAATGAAGATAAAGTCAATGTATATTAACTCTCCATGAGCAGTAAGCCTGGAGGTTCATTGAGCGCTGTATATACAATAATTATGAAGGCAGGCATAGCAATAAACTATCCCTGCCTTCTGCATGGAGAGCCTGGCTGCTGCCGACATCTGGCTCTCCGTTCCCGCAGATCCATGAGCAGGAAGAGAGGTGTCAGCACATCTGTACTGCCACTGCCTATGCTGCTGACAGCTCTCTTCCTTCTCATGGAGCTGCAGGAAGGGAGAGCCAGCTGTCGGCAGCAGCCAGGCTCTCCATGCAGAAGGCAAGGATAGTTTATTACCATCCCTGCCTTCTCAATTATTGTATTGCGCTCAATGAACCTCCAGGCTACCTGCTTCTCGGAAGTATATATATGCAGTTTCACCTCTTGTGTACAGTAGATATACTAAGTTGCATAAATGCTGTATCCCATGATCTTGTGCAGTCACAGTAAATATACATACACATCTTTGCATGCCACAAATGAACCTTCCATAGTTAATATTGCTCAGAAAACGTTTTCACAATATATTCCTAATATCATAGTTATTTTATGCACCTGCCAAACAATATTAATTAAAACATATGTAGAACCTGTAATAGTTCACTAATATGATTTAATATTATCACTGTCCTCCTCGCCTCTTAAGAAAACTAAGGGTTCACTAGTTTCTGTCCTTAAACTTTTTATTTAAACCCTCTCTCTGAAACCTTTTTGGCATACAGTATACCAGGGCCCCACACTTGTTAATAATATATGAAATTTATTGAAATAAAAAGCCAATTGATGAGTCAACTACAGATAAGTCGCTGCCACTTTAAATAAGAGGCTTCCCCATTCCGGAAACTTTTTTTATTGGGAAAACAAAGTGTTGGGTGGGTGCAAATCCCCATGTTCCACCCAGGATTTACCTGGCCATATAAGTTAGCAGTCAGCTGACTATGTGTGGCTACTAGGGACTAACCATTTGGCCCTGAGAGGAGTTGCACTGGATATAGCCAGTATCTGCCACACAATTCTCTGTTTGTTTCTGTAATGTGCTTGTAAGTGTAACGTAACAGTTTAGTAAGAGCTTGTGAAAAGGCTGATCCGGGCTAACGATAACCTCCAACTGATTTTGGGCCCCCACAAAAGCGCAGAAAAAAACCATCTGGGCCCAGGGCCGAAGCCAATCCCGCAAAGAAAACCCACCAAGACACAGTGAAGGAGCAGCAGCAGGTGTACCGGGATCTGCAGCAGCAGCTACAGGCTTTGCCTGTGAGAACAGAAGGGCCAACAGGTGGGCACTCCACATTCCACCAAGAGGTGCAAAACGTGCTGCGCAAAATTACAAAGGATGATGATATCAAAGCTTCGAGAGGATTGCAGTGAGATAGCAGCTTTCCATGGACCTGGGTGGATTTAAAGCCCCCTTTCCCAAAATGGCAACTGCAAAAGCCTACTTTTACCTGAGGGTTTAAAATGC
>JAODAL010041163.1:0-36171 GCA_025379985.1 Phyllomedusa bahiana
TTCATTGACGCAGCATCCACGTAAATCTTAAAACAGCAATTCTATAGTCACCACAGGTGAATTGAAAGGTGCAAAAAATACCGTGTATTATACGAAAACATAACAGATACGTGTTTTTTTGACTTTTGCCCAGTCCAGATTTGTTGATAGACACCTTGCAGTTAAATTTGAATCCAGCAATTTTGTTTTGATTAGAGGGATTTGAGAATAGCTGTGATTTGCCGTCTTTTAATAAGAAACTTTCCAAAACTATTCCATACCTTCTCAAATTTTTATATTTCTGAACATGGAGCGAAATGCAGGTGGTAAGCGAGCAAAGAGGGGGTAGCACATGGAGGTAGAGGTACGAGAGAAGGTGCTCCTTCCAGTGCTGGCGACAACACGCATGCCAGCGGATCGTCAGTTGCAGGACCGTCAGGCCTGTCATCGCTGGGTCAGGGCCCTGTGAATCTAAGTAACGAACATCGTCGCCAATCTGTCCTTCAGTGGTTAATGCAACCTGCATCTAGCAGTCTTACCTCCTCGTCCTCCCAGTCACGGCCACAAATGTCGTCATCAGCATCATCAGCATCCGTCCAACATGAAGCAGCCCAAATGTCAACTCGTGTACCCACCACTGTGGATAATCCATTGTCTGAAGACCTCTTTGATGATTTAGTCTGCTCTGACGCCCAGTTACTGATTCCATCAGAGGAGGTGAAGGAAGCCGGTCAATCGGCAAAAATCCCGGGCGGTCGGCAACGCCTTGCAGTGCCCCTTGCTTGTAGCCCGCAGCTTCTGGATGCAGAAAGTCAGGACGACCAAGTCACCTGTGTTGATGATGATGATGATGACGACATTGCGGATCCATCCTGGTCTTTTCCGCAGAATTTGCTTGCGAGCGCTTCATCAGTGGACGAGGAGGAAGACGATGGGTAGTGTCAATACGGGTCCCGCCACAAAAAGGGAGAGGGCGGTCGCAGAAGTCCGCTGATATGATTCCGCCAGCCACGGTCAGCGCAAACCCCGCTCCTCGCTTATCGCCGTCAAAAAGGTCCAGGACCTCTCAAGCCTGGGCCTTCTTTGAGCAAGCCTCTGATTCACCCAGCGATGTCATATGCCGCCTTTGCCGTACACGCATAAGTAGAGGCAAGAACCTTAAGTGGTTAACCACCACCAACATGTCTAGTCACATGCAGCGAATGCATGAGTTGAAATGGAGGGAACACTTGGCCAAAAAAGGCCAGACCGACGCCGGGCCTCCAACCACTGTCACACCCTCTGTCTCCGCCTCCTCCTCCTCCGCCACCACCAAGCGTTCCTCAGCTGCCCATGTCTCTCAGAATCATGATCAGGGATCAGCCTCCGCTTCAGCCTCCACCGTCGCCCGAGTACCACCAGCACCACCAGAGACCCATCCTACCCCTTCTCCTTCCGCCAGTTTGATGAACTGCACGCCGTACAGCGGCCAGTCTAGCAGCCAGCCTTCTGTCTTCCAGGTTTGGGAGCAGAAGAAACACTTTAACCCAAACCATCCCAAAGCAAAAGCCTGAATGTTCGGCATTTCCAGGCGTTTGGCCATGGAAATGTTTGCCCTTTTCGTCTGGTGGACACAGATGTGTTCCGCCACGTCCAGGCCCTACATCCTCCCCCAATACCAACCATATGCCGAGCAGGCTTTGTTGCAAGAAAATGCCGTCCCCTGCCCTGGCCAGCCACTGTGCATCTAAAATTTCAAGCATGTTTCTGCATCTTGTGTCCGGAAAGTCATCTCCCCACCGACACATGGACTAGTAAGCACGGCCAAGCCGCTATAATCCTGTGACAGCTCACTGGGTGAGCTGGTTGGATGGTCTCTGGGGGTGACGGTGGCTCTCAGGCTCGGCGCAGCTCTTCAAAAACCGCAGGATGGTGCAGGGCTCTTTACCCCCAAGTCCTCTTGGTGGCATCACGTGACCCCAGAAACACCAGGCCATTTTGGAAATTATCAGCCTTGGGAGACCGACACGAACTGGTCAGGAAGCTGTGGATGACGGCTTCTCCGCAATCGATCCGAGCACTGTGCTGGGTGCCAAGAACCTTTGCCAGGCAAGGTGGTGTGGCGATATGAACAGGCGAAATCTGCTGGCCGCCCTTAAGATCGGTAGGGCTGGAAGCAACATCGCCTTGCCTGGCAACATGTCATGAAACCTTGTCCGTCCCAGAATTTTCTAAAGAGCTACCCGGGTCTGTCTGCCTGCTGAAGAAGGCTCGAGTCTGAGTCGCACTTCCTGACCGTTCGCATCGTAACCCTGCTGTCGTCCCGCCTGCTTGCGTTTCAGCGTCAGTCTCAGCCTCCCCGTCAACCGTCTCATTGTTTGACAGTGGCAACACGCTGGAATTCCACCCTCCAGCATGCTCCATCGATTGTGTTGATGCAGCGCAATGCCAATAACGCAGTACGATGTGACACATGGCCAGACAAGCAGCGTGCGGGACCTCGGGGTGATTGAGCCACCGAGAGGGAGGCGGTGAAAGAGCTTCAGCAACCATCCTTGCCAGTTTTGAAGGAAGCCACCAAAATGGTCAGTGCGGGGACGATGCCCTTGTCAGCATGAACTCATTGAGGTTGTATATTAGTTCTGGAACGATCGTTGGGACAACTGAAACATCAGGTCCCAGCCAGCGACGGAGGGAGGAGACGGACACAGATGCAGAACGGAGTCCTTTCTCTCTGTCAAAACCACAAGGCCCGAAAGTTTCTGTCTCAATTTATCGGTCTTTCATAGGCAGTGGTCAGGGTTCCAGAGCTAGTGCAAGGCGGCCACCTCAGCTCTTCAGGGTCATCATCTGCCATAGTCAGGGCATGTTTGAAGCTGTGCAGGAGGAAGCGTAGGAGAGGAGGAGGAGGGAAAAATCCTAACACAGACGTCCCTGCCTTGGAAAGGGTTGGTGTGAATTTGAGTGCAGATGATGAAGATAGTTTGCTAGTGCCCCTCAACCCATGAGGCATGGGAACTCAAAGGCTTCCATCTCTCACATGAGTGCATGGATCTCAATTCCTCCAACATGATCTCTCGCATTAATGCCAACAAAATGATACAACAATTACTGGGTGGCCACCCTCCTGATCCCCGTACAAAACAAAACTCGGGTCACTGTTCCTTCCACCCACCCTAAATAGAGAGTAAATGCAGAAATGGAGACCTCAGATTGATCAACTGGAGACAATCTTTTTTGCGTCTCTTCACTGTTCTTCCTATGTCACGGTGGAACAACGCCATCGACGTGACAGCAGTAGAGAGCAAGTAGCCGTAGTGGGCAGCACTGCAGCAGCAGGCAAGGTGGCTAGAAGCGCCTGAATGGGTGCCTCTGGCAATCTTTATTTTACCACCTTCACCAACGCATCGCAATGCAGGCCACAGATACAACACCCAGAGACCCATACTTAAGAACATGTGGCACTGACATCTTCGTCTCAAACCGATGTTTTTGTATGTGTTTCCGGACCCAATAGACTTCTGGGTATTCCAAAATGGACGAATGGCCTGATCTGCCTCGCCACGCCATAAGGTGTTCGACCTGCCCAGCAGTCCAAGCGTCAATCTGAGAGAGAGCGGACCTTCAGCACAGCCGAAGTAGTCATTACAGACAAACGCATCCGGCTTTCCACAGATAAAAGGGAATCGTTGATTGACTTTCATCTAAAGTAAACAGGCATGGATCTCTGATGATGTAGTGGCCCAAGCCATTTCCGAGTCCACCGTGATTAGTTGCAGGTCTACTTCAACATTCCTCTCCAAACATAAATGGACCTCTTGAAAAACTAATTTTATTAAAAATGATCATTTTTTACTGCAAAATTTTTTCCTTTTCCCAAAAGTTCATTTTTTGGGTGGGGTTTTACTGTGAGGAGACTGTAAAAGACAGCAAGGTTTCATGAGAAAAAACCCTATTCCATTTATCATTTATCTTTAGGGGTTTTTTTATGTCCCAAAGGTTTTGAGGTCATGTTCCCGTGAGATACAGTTATTAAAATTTTGGTTTCCTTTTTTGGAACAGAAAAAATGGCTTTTTAAATGGCATTTTTTCCCTCCAAAATTTTTTTTTTAGTTGGGGAAGTTTTAAAATTTTTAATTTTTTGGGGTCATGTACTTTTGAGATTTCCGCAAAAAAATCATGGGGTTTTTGGAAAAGAAAAAGGGGGTTATAAATGGCCCTTTCTCTCCACAATTTTTAAAACAGTGGCTGAGAAGGGGAATTTTTTTAATTTTTGGGTCCCTGCTGCTTTTAAATTTCAGCAAAACTAAGGTCCTATTATAAAAAAAAATTTTTGTTTCTAAAGACATTTGGGTTTTTCCAAAAATTGTCCAAAAGTGGACCAAGGTTTTTGGGTTTGAATATTTTGGGGGGATTTTGCTTTTACATTTCAGCTTTAAATACAGGTCCCCATTATAAAAAAAAATGGGGTTTCTAACAAAAAATTTGTTCTTTACAATTGTCCCCAAAATGGCTCAAGGGGCCTTTTCTTTTAATTTTTGGGGGGTTTTGCGGGGACATGCGCTTTTTACGGGGCCTATTATAAAAAATGTTGTTTCCCAACCCGGGCATTTTTCTTCCACAATTGTCCCGAGGGGCTCAAGGGTGATGGGGCGGCAGAAAACGGAAAGGTTTGGACACTGTTAAAGGGACACATATTTTCAAAATGACTTGTTTTTGCAAATCTTTAAAAAAAGCTTTCAAACCCGTATTGAGACAAAAACCCCTTTAATCAATTAAAAAAAGGAAATAAAGACCCTGGGGGTTCCATCCTATTTTAAAAAAAGTGTTTTTTTTAGAAAATTAAAAAATTTAAAAAAATTGTAGGTTTCAAAAAAGTTGGTTTAAAAAAAATTTCCCCTGAATTGTACAAGGGAGGTACAGGAAAACTTGACCCGGTGTGGGTTTTTTAGAGGACATGGAGTAAAGGGGCCCGGGCAGAGAACAAATACAGAGACAATTTTTTCCCCCAGACGTTTTAGTAAAAAAAGAAAAAAACGCCAAAAAAAAGGGCAAACCCGGGGGGAACAGGACGTTAACCACCGAGGGAAATTTTCCCAAATGAAGCTCAAATTTTTCCCCCCTCATACGGAGGAGCAAATTTGTACCCCGGACAGGGGGCAGTTTATGCCAGGGGAAACAAAAAGGTTGGGTTTAAAGACTCCTTTTTTTCCGGGGACTTTTTAAAACTGTGGGGATGGGCAGGTTTGGGGGTCATGCTGGTTTTCCTAGGGGCAGGGATTTGTCAATGTTCCCGTTCAACTAAAATGGTGGTTGAAAGGGCTTCTTTTTTCCCCGGGACTTTTTAAAAAGTGGGGGTCATGCAGGTTTGGGGCTCAAGCTTTTTGGGCCCCGGACAGGAAAAAGTCAATTTTCCATTTAAAAATAAAATGGTTGGGTTTAAAGACTCCTTTTTCCGGGACCCCTTTTTTTCGGGGTCATGCAGGTTTTGGGGTCATGTGTGGCCCAGGAAAAGTATAGCCAATGTCCAGTGAAACTAAAATGGGGGTTGAAAGCCCTCCTTTTTCCGGTCCTTTTAATCTGGGGTCATGCGGGTTTTGGGGGCTCATGCTGTGGCCCAGGACAGGGATAGTCAATGTCCAGAGAAACTAAATGGTGTTCAAAAGACTCCTTTTTCCAGCACTTTTTAATTGGGGGTCATGCAGGTTTGGGGCTCTTTGCTGGGGCCCTGGACAGGTATAGTCAATGCCCCAGTGAACTAAAATGGGGGGTTGAAAGACTTTTTTCCCCAGCACTTTTTAATCTGTGGTCAGGACAGGTTTAATGGTCATACTGCGGGTACAGGACGGGATATGTTAATGTCCAGTTCAACTAAAATGGTGGTTGAAAGTTTCTTTTTCCGGCATTTTTTTAAATTTTGGGGTCATGCGGGTTTGGGGCTCATGCTGTGGCCCAGGACAGGTATAGTCAATGTCCAGTGAAACTAAAATGGTGGTTGAAAGACTCCTTTTTCCGGTACCTTTTAATCTGGGGTCATGCGGTTTGGGCTCATGCTGGGCCCAGGACAGGGATGTCTATGCCCAAGTGAAACTAAAATGGTGGTTCAAAGACTCCTTTTTCCAGCACTTTTAATCTGGGGTCATGCAGGTTTGGGCTCATGCTGGTGGCCCTGGACAGGTAAAAGTCAATGTCCAGTGAAACTAAAATGGTTGTTAAAAAGACTCCTTTTCCCAGCACTTTTTAATCTGTGGGTCAGAACAGGTTTAGTGGTCATACTGCGGTACAGGACAGATATAGTTAATGTCCAGTTCAACAAAATTTGTGGTTGAAAGACTCATTTTTCCGGCACTTTTTAATCGGGGGCATGCAGGTTTGGGGCTCATGCTGCGTTCCAGGACAGGGAATATTCAATGTCCAGTTCAAGTACAATGATGGTTCAAATCATACTGCCTTCTGGCACTTTTTGATTTGTGGGTCATGCGGGTTTTAAGGGCCATGCTGTGGTGCAAGACAGGGATATGAATGTAGTGATTTTTTTTCTGGGCTTTTTAAACCAAGTGTTGTGCAAGATGTAGCACTATCCATTTGACTGTTGTGAATGTTAATTCCACTTCTCCAGCCCTTTTGGGTGTAAGAATGAAGTGTTGTTGCTCTCCCTAACTTTAATGGCTTCGATCAAATCACTACCCGACATCTTTCGATGATGGTCGACTATCGACCATCGACGATGTCAGGGGCCAACTAATCGTCAACACTAGTTAAAAACCCCTTCACAGTTTATAAAACTTTAAAATAAAATCTGGATTAAAAAAAAAAGGGGGGAAAAACCACCCGCCCGGGTTTCATTATCAGAGATGATGGAATCAGTTTACCTTGTTTTAAAAAATCATTTTTTGTAACAAAACCATAATTGTTGATAAAAATTTACTTCCTCCAAACCAAAAAGCATTTAAATTAATAAAATTAAATTTTCTTGTTTTCATTCTAGGAATTTGGGGATTTTTTTTCTTTTTCACATTGAGCCATTTGCTTAAAAGTGAAAACAGGAAGTGCATCCATATTGTTTGTCACATTTGAATTAGCTTTGTATCTGGATATTGATTTTTAGCTGCAAATTCAATCAATGTAAAGCTGACAGCTTTCCTTCAGTTATTTATAAGTTTGAGTGACAATCTATAACTTTCTGTTGTCCCCTTAGAAAAAATGGGCACTGCGACTGAACTGAAAAACGATAATATCTACGGTAGGTAAGTTTAAGAAATATAAGTAAGAGATTTTGCCTTTGCAATTTTACTCATATGACCTTTTTGAGTATTTTGAGTAAAAATGTTCTCACTTATTTTCTCATTCATAAAGATAACAGCATTAATATGCAGATTTCAGAATCGGAGAGAATAAAAATGAGCCAGAGTAGGAGGAATAAATTGAAGATTTGCTCATTCCTACTCACGTTTCATGTACTTTAAGCCCCGTTTGGGGTTTAAAAATTTGGGTTTGACCAAAATTATGAACAAATTTAAGGTTCAAGATGTACGGAACTTAATTATTACTTTGGGTTTTTAAACCCCAAAAACCAGCCTTCATAGTGACCATAACCATAACCCTAACCCAAAATATTTTTAGTAGAATTGAATGGGTTTGTTTACCAATTCTCTGGCACCTGAGGTTCAATCCATCATCAATCTATTGTCACTTCAATCTATTGTAAAAATTTAATGTGATTTGGGTGAGGTCCAGATAACAGGGGAAAAAGGGAACTAAAACCCTGCACACCAGTAAAAGAAAACCCTAACCCCAATTTAGGATTAAAATTACAGTTGTTTTTTTTTTGGCGAATAATGCCAAAAATAAATTTTTAACTAACTTAAATTTAGATTTGGCTCCAATTAGGCTTTGACCTAGTTTGGAAGTACAACACTAACCATTAGTGAATCTGTAGGAAAATCATTGGCAAAACCCTTGTGATCCACTTTTACAGATTCAGGCACCCACAGTCATCAACATATGGACAGATGTATCTAAAGTCAAGAACATTTTTGACTTTTAAAACAGATCTTATTTGGATTATTGTGGTATTACACAGTGTTATTTTCTAGTATTTTACATGGCATGAAAAGCGCTCTCAAAAACTTTAGCATTTTTTAAAAATCTAACAAGCTTTTTATGCAGGACTTTTACATTCCCAGCTCAGAATCGGCTTGTAATAAAGTATCCTTGCCTTTATTGATGCCATGAATCAAGAACACATGTGTTTAGGGATCATCTAGCATGACTCTTGTGCCAGGCAGCTCCACCTTTAAAACCACAAACAGGTAATTATAATACAGAGCGGTGGCAATCAAAGTACTTCTTTTAACTAATCCGGCTATTAATACTTATAGTATTAAGTATTGTATGGTATTATTATATTATTATTATATATATTATATAGTATTAAGTATTATAGTATTAAGGTTGCTCAACTACACTATAAGGCAGTCGTGGTCCTTCAATAGGATTAAAGTTAATGAAGGTTCCCATTATTGTATAGTTTGTTTGCATTATTTTTAGTCAAAAAAGAAAAAAATGTAGTCAAAAACACAATGAAAAATTACATGCAAAAATTTGTTTTACAGCAAATCTTTATTTCATGTAATATGCTAGAAATTTTTTTTTCTACAACTTCTTTTTTTTATTAACTTTTATATGTTGATCTTTGAAAAAATTTACAGTGCATCAGCAGAGGAAAAATATGTTATATTGGTGTGAGAAACGTACTCTGTCCTCAATCTCCCCTATAGCAGGACAGAAAGTTTATACATAACGATAGATAAATTTACTGTAATAATAAAAAAAAAGCTAAAGCATATTCTCCTGTGTCAGCGAGCCCAGTTGTGGCAGATGTTCTCGCCTCTTTTTTAGAGAAGTGTAATGTGTACCTCAATAGCACATATTGTTTACTGGCATTAATTTCAACACATCTGTTTTTGAAATGTGATTCACGAAGCTTTAACCCCCTTCCTCTCCAACACAGGGAGTATTTTCTTGGTTAATGGTCAATAAACAGGTAAAACTAGTGCTGGCTTTTGAGAGATACCTATCATTTATAGTAAAGAGATGTCTGACAGAGGCTTATTCCCATCTTTGTAATAAAATTAACATGCTTCGTCAGCTGAGCTGAGTTGGGAGAAATAACAGACTGCCAAATGTTCACTCCGCCGACAGCTTTTAACCACCAGCAGCTGCACCAGTTCCAGTCTTCTTTTTATCCCGCCTTCCAAGAGCCATAACTTTTTATTTTTCTGTGGTATTTTTTAATAGTTCTCTTTAATGCACAAAGTATTATATGGAAAAGCAAAAAGTAAATTGTTCAGCAGGTGTAATGCAGTTGCATTATTTTGGGGGGTTTCATTCTTATGGTAATGCACATTACAAATGGCATGACTTTTTTCTGAGGGTCAGTACAAATTTGTTAAAACCAAATTTATGTAGATTTATCACTTTTAAAAAATATTTTTTATTAGTTTGCTTTGTATTTTCTGAGATTAATAACTTTTTTATTTTTCCATCTACAGACCGAAGGGATAATCACTGGGGCAGAACCAGATGGAAGCTACCTGACATGGAATCCGATAAGACTTCACACCAAAGAAGGGATACATCACTTCTGACTTAAACACAAATCCTCAGTGAAGACAGGAGAGCCTTAGGAGTTGTTCACACTGCGTTTTTGAATCCGATTTTGGTTCTGAAAATCGCATCCAAAAACGCAGCAGGTTTGGATCCTAAACAAATCCAATATGCAGTTGCTTGTTGGATACATGTTGCGTGTTGAATGCAGCAAGATCACACCATATAATTTTAAATATGGCACCTGCTGCGTCTTTCTGACCAAGAATTGATATGTCAATTCTTGGAACGGATCCGAAATACGCAATGAGACACTCATCGGCGATCACTCGTGTGAACACCGATGCGTGTTTCTGAAACAAAGCAATGTAAATCACATTGCTGATTATTAGATACGTGTTTGGGTCCATTTGCGGTCCGACAGACGGATTCAAACATGTATCTAAAAACGTATATTCGCACGCCATGAAAACACACCCTTAGTTCACAGTGTGGACTCCAATTAAATACATTCAGATGGAATTCACACATAGCTTTCACAAATTCCCACGTGGACATTCTTTGGGATTCTTTTAACATACATTTTAGCATTTTTGGCTGAAAAAAAGGCTTAAAAAATGGCATGCCTTTTTACACTTAAGGAGTTTTTTTATGCAGTTTTTGTGTTTTTCAAAATATTGGTGCACATGTATTATAGGAATTCTGCCATAATTCTAGAGCAATTTGCACAAAAATGCTGGTACACATATTTTACACCACATTTGTGAGGTGTTTAAGACAATTTAGATACTTCGTTGCCACATCCAGCAAGAGGGACGTGGCTTTGCTAAAAAAGGGTGTGGCTTAAATGAAAAGTGCACCAAAATCTGCCTAAAACAATGTGCCAAAATGTTGCTGTAATTCATGGCACAAACTAAACCAACTAATAAATTGTGTAAAGTTATGCACTTTTTTTGCTCTAGAAAAAACAATGAAGGCCTCTGGGGAGAAAATTGCCCCAAGTTGTCTGAAAAAAAGTAATACTTTTAGCAAACTGCATTTGGAACATAATACCACCAAAAAACACTCAAAGTACCACATGTATGAAAATTGTCTAGGTCTAAAACTCACCTTGATGCCCATAGAAACCATTCAGAGCATCCCTCTCATTCTTCCAAAGCACTATATGAAATAAAAGGGGAGCTCTGATTGGTTGCTATAGGCATCAAGGTGAGTTTTAGACCTAGACAGTTTTCATACATGTGGCACAAAGTGAGAAATAACAAAAACACCAGAAAGTATAAAAACAATTTATGTTGGGCATATATAGTTTTGACTTTCAGCTAAGATTTTACCATGGCAAAACGGCATTGTAAAAACACCAAAAATTATTGCTGAAGATTAAATGTGTGACACCAGCCTTACAATGGTTTTACATAGACCGCTTTTTTTTTGACTCTGCAGTTTTGTGGTGGTTTATTATACAGTTCTTTGTACCAAACTTGTAAGTGGATTAAAAAAAAAGGTAAAAGACCTATACATCTCCCTGTGGCTGAATGTATTTTTGGATTTTGCTTAAAAATTTGCATTTTCCACATTCCTTTTGGTTCCAAAAAATTAAACACAAAAACTGCAGCATTTTTTTAAAAATGCTGTGTCACGGGGGTCGCGGGCTCCGCTGCCCCCCGTGGCCGCAGGGGCTCCGGTGCGGCGGCTACAGCTGCCCGCGACCACCTCGCTCCTGTCCCGGCCCCGGCGCCGCTCCCCCTTCCCCGTCCGCGCTCCGGTGAACGCTGTCCCCGCCTGTCCCAGCCGCCGGGCGCGTGCCCTGTGCTTTCGGCGCGCGCGCCCCGGCTTCTCTAGATTTAAAGGGCCAGCGCCCCGATAATTGGTCAATTATCAGGCGTGGTTCTATTTTAGCGGTACGGCCCCCCCGCACTTCCTGCCAGTCCGTTGGTTGCTTAGAGAGAGTTTTTGGGGTGCCTTAGAGTCTGTATTGCTTACTAGTGTACCAGTCCGTCCGCCACGTTTCCAGACCTTGCCTGCTTGCCGCCTGCCCTGACCTTCTGCCCGCCTCTGACCACGAACCTCTGCTGCCTGCCCGACCTTCGCCTGTCCCCGACTTCGCCTCTGGATTTACGTTTTTGTACCAAAGCAGTACCCCGGCCGCCTCCGCAAGCAAGTCACGTCAGGGGTAACGACCTGGTAGCCTCACGCCGCAGCAAGTCCATCCCGCTTTGCGGCGGGTTTGGGTGAAAACCGGGGGCTACTTGTTTCGTTCCCTGGCGTGGCTTAAGTATCATCGCTTGCGGGGGTCCAGCGAATCCACCATACCCGTTACATGCTGGGTGTGAAACCAACTTCATTCTGGTTTGTACAGAAGAAAACAATGAAAACGACATAAAAATTATTGAGTGTGAGCATAGCTACACAGTATTTTCACATTTTGTGCATTTAATGCCAAATTTTCACCATGGAATTTTATTGTTCTACTACAGTAAAAACATATCTGGGATATTAAGATGTATTCCAAAGCAAATTCCCAGCATGGTGTTTCTGTTACACATTTGATCCTGTTACATTGGATAGGAAACTCGTTATCTGAACCCACATGACATGTAAATCTGCATGTTAACATGTGACGACATGTTGCATAATGGTATTGTAAAAATTGGATGCACATAAACAACTCTGTTTATATATATGGGATGTATTTCTTTTATATGGAAATTCCTGTAACATATCTGCCACAGTGGAACATACGCATTATGCAGATACTATACTTATTTCTAGAAGTCTTTCTTGAGACACCTGTAATATTTGAAAATATATATAACATGCCCTATATTTGTCTTTTGTTATTTTTTCCAGCACTAACTTCAGAGGGAAACGCTTTCCAGGGAAAAACCTATTTGAAAGCACAAACCTAAATATTTAGTTTTAAAAAAAGTTAAAATAAAAATTTACATATTTTCATACAAACTTTTTTCAGAACACAATTTAATAACAAAATAGCTGTATGGAACAGAAAGAGATAATGTTTGTTCAGACTGACAAGACAGCAATTAATTTGTTAACAGATGATGAGTTTTATGGTTTGTGCATTCAGATATTGCCTACAACAGGTTAACTTGCCATTCCTCCCTATTAATGAAGCAAATATAAATATCTCCTGTGTCACCATATGGCACCAATTCCCAGTTAGTTGTGCCTCACATAAATGATGACAACAAGAATGGATTATTTAACTGGACTATCTTGACATTGTGCTCTCGGGATGAGTCCTGTGGGTGTCTGGCAGCTTACTGTAAGTTATATTTACTTAATTCATGTTTTTCTTTTTTTGACAAATAATTAGTGAAGCAATTAATTTAAAAATGCAAATTTACCATAAGGCTTTACCGGTTTGAAAATCATTTACCTTGTGTATGGTAGAAAGGATTAAATTTGAAGGGATAAAACGTTATGGCGTCATATTTATAAAGAGCTAAACTTCTCAGCTAATATTTACTGCAAATATTTGTGTTTTTTTATTTTGTAGAAACCCCAGAATTGAGATAAAGGAACATTTCATATCCCCATTGCGCTGCAATGTCTGTTCTTCTATGTACCATATAATACAAAAACTAAAGGAGAATCTGTCCGCAAAGAAAACTTGGCACTGCAGGGGAAACAGTTTCCGAAAATAAAATTCAGGTGGAAAATATTAGGACATAAAAACAATGTCCTAATAAAATATAATTTACTAAACAAATAAAAATGGTAAATAAGATGTGTTTATTTTCTTAGTGTAAATTTAAAAAAGGATGTATATACATTACTTACCAAGTGAGAGAACAAGTTCCTTCCAAAATCATGTAAAGTTTTTAGCCAAAATGCCAAAAAATAAAAACTGCATAAAATGCTGACGAAAGCTTTTTAGTCATTTATCATTTTGTACAATCTTGTAACTGCCTGTAATTTTGTTGCAGAACTCAATAAGTGCACAGTGTTTTGTTTTTTTTTTTCATTAAAATGGATCCAAAATTCTGTGCTAATGAATTTCTATATTCATTCTGAGCATCTTTCGGATCATTTGAGCTCCATATCGTTTATATGCAACAAATAATCACTGCAGACACATAAAGGATAGTTAACCTTTGAACAATCTTTGCATAAATCAATTGTAGAAGCCAATATACAACATGTATGTAATGTACCTGTTTAAAGAAATCGGACGTCATGTATGAAAAGGTTTTTCACCCTTTTTCTGCTATACAATGCCCTACCCGAGGGCCCGGTACTAGTCTAATGTATGTGTTAGGCGCTTTTCTCGTAAGACTGACACTTTCTAAAGCGCCCAACAAAAGGGGTGTTTGGGGGGTTATGGGGGTGTGTCGCCCCCCACTCGTAATATTGGACCAATATGAATGTGGTTGGGCCCCAAACTAGGGCATTACGTTCGACAGGCGACCTTTTTAATGTGGTCTGCCTAGCTGAGGAATCGAAGTGAGCTAGATTTTCGAAAGCGCAAAAATGCGCTTATTTTTTTAACTTAACCCTATATTAAAAAAAGTAATTTATTATAATTTCAAATTGTATAAAAGGGAATTAAAATGTTAATGAAAAAATGTGATCATTAAAAATTTTTATAAAAATAAATCCCCAAAAATATAAAAAAATTCCTATAAAATTATTTAAAATTCATAGAACTTAAAATAATTTTCATTAATTAAACCCCCTGTTAGTTTTTCATTTTTATGTTTTTAATTTTTTCTACATTAAATTTGAATTTATTTTTGCAGCCTCACCTTTATTCTGCATACAAAAAGGCCACGCACAGGATTGTGGACCTGTGGTCCCCCCAACAAGATCAACCATAGTTTTATTCAGAAGTTATTTAATGACTTTTCTTATTTCCACCCTTTTAAGCCTTTATTTGTTAGGGCCCCTTACTTATGCACTTAAGTTCCGTAATGCACCTAACAGATAGGCGAGGCGCGTCAAACTTTACATACCTCCCAACTGTCCCTATTTTGGAGGGACTGTCCCTATTTTTAACGCTATAAAGTCCCTCTTTTTCATTTTTAGAAAAAGATTTGCATCAAAAACGACTATTTGCTTTAAAAAGTATCTGATGGGTTAGTACCTGTATATTAAGAACAATTTACTTAAAAATTTCATCATTGGACACAATGAAACCCTTTAAATGTGTCCCTTTTTGGGTGTCTAAAAAGTTGGGATTAGGTATGGGGATAGTTTTGAGGCGGTTTAGTATGATGTCATGTGTTTGGACGTGGATAAGGCGTGGCCTGATGTGCCCTTTTTTGCAATTTTCTAAAAGTTTGGGGGAGGTATGATTTTTTTGAACCACAAAAACCAAAACCCCTTTCATCTTTCAGGTGAAATTTTAATTTGGAAAAATTGAGACTATTCACTTCAACGCGCCTTCTTTCCCCACATTTTTTTTCCCCCAAATGGGCTCTTTCTAAAACCAAAAGTTACTTCCCCCCTTAAAAAACCCAAACCCCTTTACTTACTTTAAAAAAATTTGGCTGTGTTCACAAAAGGATTTAAACCCCTGCAAAAATTGAAAACGGGAGACAAAACAACAAAGAAGCCTTTCTGTGTAAATGGGAGCCGCGGGGCACCGCGGGCGCCTCCGGCCGGTTTCCCCTCTGTTTGCAGGGGGGCCCCAATTTTCCTGTTTTGCCGGGGCTCTCGGCGGGGGGGTGGGGCGGGTGCCCCGCCCCCCATCTCCCTGCTGCCCGGGCCCCGGAAATTACCAGCCACGTTTCCGGTGAAACGCTCCCCCTTGTCTTTTCCCCGGCCCCGCGCGCTTTCCCCGTGCCCCTTGGCGCGGGCGCGTCGGGGTTGGTCATTTTTTAAAAAGGGCCAGGGGCCCCCAGAAAGGGGGTTTATTGCTGGGCGGGGTCCTATTTAAGGTACCCCCCCCAAAAACCAAAACCTTGCCTTTTCGGTTGGGGGTGTGCGTCCCAGTTGTTTGAGTTTTTTTTGAGAGTTGTTTTTTAAAATCGCCCGTGTACCAGCCCTTTTGGGGCTACGTTCCTAAACCTTGCCGGGTTTGCCGCCCCCCCCCTAAACCGGTTTTGCCTGTCTCTGACCCAGGGAACCCGGCGCCCCCTCCGGGCCCTTTTTGGGCCTTTTCCCCCAAAACTACGCCTTGGGAAATTTAGGGAATTCTGAAACCCCGGGCCAACTCCCCCCGGGGCCGCCACCCGCTAGCAAGTCAGTCGGGGGGTTTAACGCCCTGGTAGCCTCACGCCGAAAGAAAGCCATCCCCCCTTTGCGGGGGCTCTTTTTGATAAAACCGGGGGGTTATTTTGACTCCGTTCCCTGACGTGGCTCTTACCAACGCTAGCGGTTTTCCAGCGAAAAAAACCAAATTCCCTTTTAAACATTTAGAATGGCCAGGGGAATTCCGCCGGGGTTTACCTCTGCCTGAACCCCGGGGATGTTGCGACGGCGGTCCCCCCAAGCAGAGCAGCGTTTTCGCCCACCTCGTGGCCCAGGGATGCAAAAATTTTTGCGCCCTTTTACCGCCATAACCCTTGTTTTACCGTCTCGCCAGCCCCTGTTCCCCCTGAAATTTCACGGGGAACCTTTTTTTTGCCATTTTTCCCGCTTCCCCTCTCCCCTATGATGGAGACCCGAAAAAGGTCCCAAAAGGCCCTTCCCCCAATCAATGTTTCATCCACATTGATTTTGGCTTGGACATAAATTTCCCCCAAACTGAGCGGGCTAAAGTGGCCTCAATTATTACCCTTTCCAAAAACTGGCAAAGCTCTGGCCTGGGCCCCCCCCCGTTTTGGGATCGAGGAGACCCGCTCACGGCTAATCCAAAGGGGTTTCCCTCCGGGATTCCCCCACTGTTTTTCGGGGAAACCCTGGCCGTACCTGTCCGCGGGCTAAAAGCTTTTGCTTGCCTCTGTCGGGGGTGGACCCCACTGTGGGAAAATTACTCTTTTCCCAGTTCCGTACGCTAGTTTTCGAATTTGGGGCTGGGAACATCAGGTTTCTGGGGGCGCTTTTGGCAAAGGCCTTTTGGGACGGTTAAGTGAGCTCGCGGCTAGGGGATTGGCCATCCCCCCTCTGGACAAAATTTTGATTCGGCGGGGCCCCCCAAAAACGCATTCGTTGGCGGAGGGGACAACAAGGTTTCCGTCTCCAACGCGGGTTTTACCCCGCCCCAACGCCGGCCCCCTTTTGGGGGGCCGTACGGTTTGGCCCGGGACCCTCTCTCACCTGGGGCTCGAAGGGGATGCATCCCTGGGTTTTCCAGTGCGGCCTCTCCCTTTTCTGATTTTTTTCCCGGGGTTAAGGGTTGTGGAACTTCGCCTGACGTCCCTTTTAAAGGCCCCCCTTTTGGGATCGGGGCCCGCTGGTAACTTTATTAGCCATGCCTGGTGTCTAATTTTCGGTTTTCCAGGGGGACCCCTTGCAGAAAACCATTTTTTGGTTCCTCTTTTCAGTGGCGAATCCCTCAAGGATCCCTTTTCGTTCTGCACTGCCCCCCCTTCACCCTCCCGTTTTGGCGCGTTTAACCGGGAAAAGGGTGAAATCCCGTGCTGCCTGTTCCTCTTCTGAGATCCTTCTGGGCCTTCCCGGGTTGAAAGGGATCCTTTCCCTCCAAAACCCTGGGGGGGGACGGGAAAACCCCAAGGGCGAGATCCTTCGTTGGGGCCCGGCATGTCACTTGATGCCTGGTGGCCCTCCCCCCTGCTCTGCGGTCGCTTCTGAAAAACCCTTTTCGAAGTTCTGCCAAGGTCTCCCTTGCTCCTTACCAGGACTTTCCCGAGGGCTTCTCCGGGAAAGAAAAGCCAAAAAATTTTTGCCCCCGCCCCGGCCTTAAAACTGCCCAAATCGTTCTGAAACCCCGGTCCCTTTAACGCCTCCCGGGGCAGGGGTTTTCCCCTCTTTCGGGCCCGGGGGGACAAAGGCGATGTAGGGGGTTTTTATTCAAAGTATCCCCGGGCAAGGGCTTTATACGAAGTCACCCTTCACCTGGGGAGCGGGGTTTCTTCATTGTCGAAAAAGGAAGGAGGGAAACCCATTTCCAAACCTTTTTCGATTATCGTGGTCTAAAAAAAGAAAAAACCTAAAAGAATCGTTACCCCCTCCCTTTGATTTCGAGCTATTTGCCCGCCTCGTGGGAAAAAATTTTTTCTCAAAAATTTGGGACCTTCGTGGTGCTTTAAATCTGATTCGTTTTTCGGGAAAAGGCGACGAAGGGAAAAAACGGGCCTTTTAACACCCGTGATGGCCACTTCGAAATATTGGTCATCCCCTTTGGGGGCCTTTGCAAGGGGTCCGGCCATTTTCCAAAACTTCGGCAAGGAGTTCTTCCGCGCCCTTTCCTTATGTCGTGTCATTTTTAACTTGGATGACATCCTGTCTTTTTTCCCCCGGGACCCAAAGGTTAACCGCCATCCGTCCCCCGGGTGTAAAACCCGTCTCCGTGCCCATCGTTGTATCCCCAAATTTGAGAAATGCCTTTTTCGAGCGCCTTCGTTGCCCTTCCCTGGGGTAATTCTCGGATAAAAGGACTCCAAAAGGGACCTTCAAAAACTGTCTGCAGTTCTACGGGGGCCTGGGACCAGTGGGTCTTCGGGCTACCCAAAACGTTTTTTTGGGCTTGCAAAACTACTACGACAGTTATCTAAATTTTTCTCCACGCCGTGGCCCCCCCGCTGGGTTGGAAACGGGACGAAGAAAAAACGCCCCCCCAAAAACCCTGGTCCCCGAAGCTAAAGGGAACCCTTTGAGTTTCCCCAAGCCCGGGCATTTTGCTTGGCCCCTGTGCAATCTCCCCCGGGCCCCCACTGGGGCCCTTTTTGGTTTTTGAGGGGGACCCCTCTTCTGTGGGTGCCGGAGCTGTCCTCTTGAAAAAAAGTCTCCCTTCCGGAAAACTGCGTATTTGGGGATTTTCTCAAGAACTTCAGCCAGCCGACGTTTTTTATTCTTTTGGGGAGTTTCGTAAACTATTGGCCTTTAAATTTTGGGCCCCTAGAAGAAGGGGCGGCATTTTTTGGGGGGGCTCCCCCCCCCCTTTCCCAAAAATTTTCTTCCAGATCACAAGAACCTCCTTTTTTTCCCAATTGTAAACTTTTCAAAAATCCTCGTAAAGGGCCCAGGTGGTCCCTTTCGTCGCCCCCCTTTAAATTTCTTCCTTCACTTTCGGCCAGCTGAGAAAAACGTCAGGGCGGATGCCCTTTCTCAAACCTCTAAACACTGTGGGCACAAAAAGCACCTTTTGCGCATATTTTTCCCTTTCCAGAACGGTTTTCACGGCAGCCCCCGTGGGTTTAAACACCCCCCCTTCCGGGAAAGATTTTATGTCCGCCCGGCCTTGCGGCCCCGTTTTTCTAAGGGGGGGACCCCTTTCCCTTTTTGCTGGGCCCACCCTGGAGTGAAAAAAAATCTTTGGGGGTTTAATTTCCCCCGCTATTATTGGGGGCCCCCCCCTGGTCATGATGTTAGGTTTAAATGCCCTGGCCTGCACCCCCTGTGTCGCAAAAAGGGGTCCCTCGCCTCAAAAAAACCTTTTTTTTTGGGTCTACTACTACCTTTTCCTGTTGCCTGAAAGTCCTTGGTCCCATATCGCCATGGAAACTTCATTACCGACCCCCCGGGCCCTCATGGGTTTAATAAAGTCATTTGGGTGGTGACCGATAGGTTCTCTAAAATTGGCCCATTTTGTCCCTCTGCCCGGTTACCCTCCTTTTTTTGGGCCCCAAACTTTTTCCGCACGTGTTTCGTTTTTACAATTTGGGGTCCGTTACATATTTGGTTTTGATAGAGGAGTCCAGTTTGTGTCTAAAAATTTTGGCGGGCTCGTGTACCAATTTTCGGGTCCAATTTTGGGCTTTTCGTGGCCTATCCCCCCCAAACCAACGGGGGAGGTAGAGAGGGTCAAACCAAATGGTGGGGACCCTCCACATTTTTTTTCCGCCCGCCATGAAAATGGTCGGACCTCCTTTCCCCCGGGCGGAATTTTCATACAACTCCTTGGAACCCCCCCCTTTTTTTGGCCACAGGAGCCTCTCCCTTTTTTTTTTTGTCCTTGGGCTTCATCCCCCGCCCGCCCCCTCCCTTGCCTACTTCGTGTGAAGTTCCCCCGTGGATGCCCCAAATACGGGACTCAAGGGGCTTTGGGGGTCACACGGTTTTGGCCCTTTAGGGCCTCCTCTCGTATCAAAGCCCCGGTGACAGGTACCCGGGGACCGGCGCCCCTTTTTTAAAGCCGGGGTGACAGGGTTTGGCTATTGCCAATAAAATTGCTTCAAAGTGCCCAGCTACCCCTGGGTCCCAAAATACTTGGGCCCCTTTTGGGGTAAATTCGGGAGTTAAATCCGGTGTCCTACCCAAGCTCCCCTTGCCCCCCCATCTGCGTATCCCGAAAACCCCTTTTTTGTTTCGCTCCCCAAGCCTGTGGGGGGTAATTTGCTTCTTTCCCCCTAGATCTGTTTTTTTCGCCTTTCCTGTGGGCCCATTCTGATAACTCTTTGAGGTCAAGGAGGTCCTGGCGGAGAAGACGTGAGGGGGAAGCGGTTCTTCCTTATCGCTGGAAGGGGTTCGGGCCTGAGGGAAGTTAAAGGGGGAAACCTGAGGCCCAAAACCCGTCCCCTGACCCCCTTGCTAGGTTTCCCAAAAAAAGGGGGGGGGGACCTAAGGGGGGGGGGGGTACTGTCATGGGAGCCCCGGGCACCGCTGCGCCCCCCCGGTTTTCCCTCGTCTGCCGGGCTCCGGCGCGGGGGTTTTTTTTTTTTGCCCCGCGGCTTTCCCGCGCCCATTTTCCCGGTGCCCGGGGGTCTCGGCGGGGGGTTTCCCCGGTTTCCCGCGGGCCCTTTTCCCCCCCTTCCCGGGGCCCGGCCCCTTACAGCCCCCGCTCCCGGGGAACGCTGCCCCTGTCCCGTTCCCGGCCGGCCGCGCGCGTGCCCGTGTCCCTTGGGGGGCGGGGCGCGGGCGGCTTTGGGCAGGATTTTTTAAAAGGGGCCCCGGGGCCCCCCGTTTAAATTTGGGGGTTTCTGGGCGCTGGTCCTATTTAAGGGACACGCCCCCAACACACCTTGCCAGTTCGTTGGGGTGCGTCCAGTTAGTTTGAGGGGTATTGAGAGTCTGTTCTGATTTGCCCCTGTACCAGGTTTGTTTGGGTACCCTTCCTGACCTTGCCCGGTTTTTCCGCCCCCCTGACTGTTGCCTGTCTTGACCCCCGAAACCCCCTGCCCGGGCCCGCCCCGACCTTGCGGCCCGTCCCCGCTTTCCCCCTTTGGATTTAACCCACTTTGTACCACGCCCTACCCCGGGCCCCCATCGCTAGCAAAATCACGTCAGGTGGGGAACGACCTGGTTTGCCTCACGCCCCGCAAGTCCACGCTTTTTCGGGCGGGTCTGGTGAAAACCGGGGGGGATTAGACTCCGTTCCCCGGGGGCTTTTCCAACGTTGCGGTGGGGGGGCCCGCGAATCCACCATACCCGTTTTTCACCCGATTAAAAGTTGCGCACCTGTTTGCTTTTTGGGATGGGAGACATCATGCCCCTAGCCCTACCCCCAATCATTGACAGCTGAAAAAATTTTTGATGTAGGCTGTGTAGTGGAAAAATTTTGGGCCCAAAAAAGGGCCCCTATGTTTATGTAAGCCTGGTAGAGACGGAAATAGAGAAAAAATTTGGTAAAACTTATTCCCTAAAAAAATTAAAACCCAAAAGGTTTGGGGGAGGAGGGTTTCGGAAAAAACTAAAAGTTGTTTAGGGATTAGAGGAGGTGTCCAGTTTATTAAAAAAATAAAAATATAAGCTACTGCTTCCTAAATTAAAAACACTCCTACTTACAGTACCTTTTGTCTTCACCTTCATTTCAGCACTGGCTCTACAGTATGGGATCCTCCCCCAAAATTTTCTGTTTTTTTACTTTCCCCAATGAAAAAGGTTTTTGGGAGCTGCAGCTCCTAAAATTTGGGTTTTTCTTTGGAAAAAGGGGGTTTCAGCCCGTGCGCTTTTGACCCCTTTTTTTGGGCAGGAAAAAAAAAAGGGCAGCAATTAAAGCTGTTTCATTGCTGCACAAAAAAAAGCATCTAAAAAAGGGATAAAAAACGCGTCAAAAATTCCCCTGGGTGAAAACACCAACCCTTTAAAAAGACCTGGGGGGCCTACCCCAGGCCAGGGGGGAATGGAATGGAGGTGTTTGTTTATTTTAATTTGGACAGGAGCAGCTTAGTCCTTTATTTTTAGATGAACTGGACAAAACCCCCCTTAAAACAAAAAAAACAAAAAAAAAATATAGAGTAAAACCCCTTTTTAAAAATTTCTACAAATTTTTGCACATGTTGAAAAACATCAGGCAAAATAAAAATAATAGGTATTAAAGTCGAGGTTGAGAGTGGCACATTGATGCTCCAAAGATTGTCATCACAATTGACACACATCTCATCATTCCTGTCTCTGATAATAAGCTAATTTCAAGAATGCTTTAGTACTTCTCCACCAAGAGCCTACAATAATCATTTTATACATTATCTTGTGTTTCCTAAAGCATTAATTATACCTTCAAGCTTATTTTGTTAAAGTTAGATGACAGTCCAAGACGCGGAGAACTATTTATAATAAAAGGATATCCTTAAGACAATTGATGTTATTAGCTTCTGTTACAATAAAAACAGCCAAGCAAACTCATCAATTAGATCTTACCAAAGTGTCAAAATATTGTAATAAATTTGTTTCTTTATAGACTGGGTACTGGGTAATGCAGTACAGAGGTGTGCAATCAGCTGATGCTAAGCTAATTGTAATATACCTTTTCAAACTATGGTATTTCTTGTTGCACAACTTTTTTCCCTTCATTCTATTTGTTTTATTAGTTGTATTTATACCAGGTACTACAACCAAACAAGTTTATACAAACTATGGGCACAGGTGGCATAGCCCTTGCTGATCACTTCCCCCTTTTACTTTTGGGTAGTAATAACCCTAGCAGTAATCTACTCTTTCTATTCGCCACAAAGTTTACTTACCTTTTAAATAAAACTATATGCAACTATGGTTATATACAGAAGGTGAAATGAGTTTTGAACACATCACCAATTCTAAGTAAATATGTTTCTAAAGGTGCTATTGACATGAAATTCTCAATACCCAATCCACACAGGCAAATAAATCAATCCATGGATGTCCATAAATTATGTGTAATAATGAGAAATGACACATTCAATGCTTCACACAAAAGCATTTATTGGTGATGAAATCTTCAGGACGCCTCTTGTATGGAGGAACTAGTCGCATGCATTGCTCAGGTGGGATTTTGGCCCTTTCCTCCACATATGCTTCAAATTCCAAAGGCTTCCGTGGGTTCCTTCTATGAACTCTGAGCTTAAGTTCCCTCCATAGATTTTCTATTGGATTCAGGTCAGGTGATTGGCTGGGACATTCTAGCAACTTTATTATATTTCTCTGAAACCAATTAAGAGTTTCCTTGGTTGTATGTTTAGGATCATTGTCTTGCTGAAATGTCCACCCTCGTTTCATCTTTATCATCCTGATAGATGGCAGCAGATTTTTATCAGAAATGTCTCGGTACATTTGTCTATTCATCCTTCAATTATATGAAGTTTGCCAATGCCATATGCTGAAAAACAGCCCCAATCCCTGATGTTCCCACATCCAAATTTCACTGTTGGTATGGTGTGTTTGGGGTGATATGTAAGTGCCTTTTTGCCGCCAAATAGAGCACCAGATGTATGAAAACCATACTTTCTTTGTCGTCCATAGCAACCAATCAGAGGCCCCTTTAATTTCATTTAGTGCTTTGAAAAAAATGAAAGGAGAGATGGAAGGGCAACTGTGACTGGTTGCTATGGTCAACAAAAAATGTTTTAGACCTAGACAGTTTTCATACATGTCCCGCATAGTTTGTGTTATCTAAAACAATTGGTAGACTAAAAAGTCAAGGGATGTTAAAGGACATTAAAGCACAGAGCGTCTGTAGTAAGTATGGAGGTGCTACGCTTTAATGTCCTTTGCCATCCCTTGGCTTTTTAGTCTATTGATTATTTTAGATATTTCATTTATCCTAAAACCCATGGATCACGGAACAGCATCAGCTTCCTGGGACTAGCTGCGACCTTCCAGACTTTGTACCTAACAGTTTTCTATTATACTGAGAGTAGTGCCTCCCTGCCTGATTGTTTCTAATTACTGATAGATTTCATGACTTTCCATGGCTCCTTCTTCATGAGTTTAATACTTTTTTCCTGTGTTATATCTCATTGTCACGTATATCTTAATTTATGGACATCTATAGTTTTATTTTATTTGACTGTGTAAATTGGATCAATTGTTATCAACATCTGGTGAGAATTTCATGTCAATAGCGCCTTTAGAAATATTCCGAAGACTTGAACCCAACTGAGTATCGGTTGAGCCACCTCAATTGTTGCTTATGGACCACACACCCTCCAACAGCTATGGAATGCACTTCAGTCAGTATGGCTTAAAATTTCTATGACAACGGACCAATACCTTTTTAAGTAATTCCCAGCCATCCAGCTGCTGTCAGTGCTCCACACAGTGGTTATTCTGGATATTATATAAGAATGTGACTCCACTATTTCAGACACATACATCCGAATGGTTTATGTTTCCTACAAAGGCACTGGCTGATGTATTCAACTATACATACACATGCATTTGGTGGGAATGTTTTAATCTGACCATAATGCCTGTATATGGTGTGAACCTAACATTATTGCTGTTGGATATTCATTCAAATCCTTCTTGACTACCTGGAAATGTGCATTTTGTTAATGATCATGTTGTTTTAGAATGATCCTCCATAGTTTTCTCTGCTTGTTTATACTTCCTAAACAAGCCATGATATCTTTTAGGAAAGAAACAAACACAGTTCTTAGGAATGTCACTTTTCCTACTAGTGCTTCACATTTTTGTTGTAAGCTCCATCCACACAACGAGTATTTCAAGTTAGAATCCACAAGGATTCCAACTTCAAAATACTCGTCTAGAACCAAAAGTAAATCATCTCCTTTGACTGCAATGGAAAATATGCGTTGTAGTTCAAACAACGCTTATTATCGTTAGTCGGTTTTTAAGAGAAAAAAAACTTACAACGTGTTCAATATTCCATCGTATTCCACATGGAAAATGTATTATTGAGGTCAATGGGGATGACTTAAACCTCATGTAAAACACGTCCAAAACATTTGCATGTCGTCCAAAACCCCATAGAGATGAATGGGACTTCTGGATTTTCTGACTATAAATCCAGTGGAAATAAAATGACCTAAATCCATATGAATTACTCTGTCCAACGTGGTTTTCAACAGTAGAATCCGATGAGTAAATATATGGTAACTCGTCATCTAGACATAAACATAACAGTTTTGAACAGTAATGTCTACACAGCAATGGTAAAATGGCGTCCAAAATAGGATGGTGGAATGCGGTTTTTGGCACAGGTTTTTGCTAACAAGCACAGTCGGATTTTGGGATTGTCGTCAGCCCCATACATTGAATGTATGGGAATCTCTGCACTGGCGGCCCATTGCCCAGCGCATAAATTTCAAGTTACTAACCATGACCTACAAGGCTCTCCATAACCTTTCTCCTCCATACATCTCAGCCTTAATCTCCAGATACCTCCCCTCACGCAATCTCCGCTCCTCACAGGACCTTCTTCTCTGCTCTCCTCTCATCAGCTCCTCACACAACCGTCTCCAAGATTTCTCTCGTGCATCCCTATACTCTTGAAATCACTCCCCCAAAACTTCAGACTTTCCCCAACTTTCACCACCTTCAACAGCAACCTAAAACCCATCACTTCAGGATAGCCTATTACCTAGAACAACCTCGCTGTCAGTACACCCCCCACAAACATGTCGGCCCCTCACCTCCTGTCTCCTTTCTTGCAGATTGTAAGCCTTCGCGGGCAAGGGTCTCTCTCCCTCTGTACCTGTTCTTAGTCACAGATTGTCACTATTATAATTGTTTGACTTATGTTATGTATGTAACCCCCTGAATGTACAGCGCCCTGGAATCAATGGCGCTATAAAATAAATAATAATAATAATAATCTGGCGGTAATCTGGCAGAAAATCAGACAGGTTTTAAAATCCACCAGAATCCGTATTTCAAAATGACCAGAAAAAATCTGTGCTATGTAGACTACAGTATGGATTTTTTACTGCTGTCTATGGTGCACAGGTTACATTCTGATTTTCAGCTGATTCTAAATACCGAATCTGCCGAAAATCCGACCAAAAAGATGCGCTGTGTAGACACAGCCAAATGCTTACATGACTATATTTTGATATTTAAAAAAACCAAGACAAAAAAATTCAATTTATAAAAGAAAAACTAAGTGAAACTTTGTATATATTCCTGTGTTTAAATGCTGCAAGAAGCACAGTTGTCTAATCAAATGGCAAGTGGTTTCTTTTATTGCTAGAGTCTAATGATTAATTCGTAGGGAGCTACAGATACTAGCGGCTTGGCAAGATAGTATTCAAAAGACAATAAATGAGAAGCACTCCTCCAGAAATTAAGCCCTACATCTTTGTGATATATAGGACTATATATACTGTATGTAAATGAGTAACTCCTGCATCATTATGCATTCCACTGGTCTGTACAATCTGATCAAATGGTGAACTCCAAGCTATTGTTATCATCTGAGATTTATCACATGCTTCAGGGTGGCAGGATATGCTTATTAGCATTAAGTAACCTGAGTAAAGGCGCCATGGAGGGACATTAAGCTTGCAGAGGATTTTGGGCATCCATGTATTCACCAGCAATATTTCTTGATTCCTAAGGAGAATTAGCTTTTTCCACTAGAAATAGGAGATTGTGCTAACTACTGGCTTTGGTTGGCTAATTGCATGTACTGTGAAAATGTAGATTGTTCCTGATTTAATTATAACACCTTCCTGACAATATTTCAAGTAAAAAAAAAAATGCAAGTACTACTAAATAAAAAAAAAAAAATTCAAGCACAACTACATTTTACAAAATTTAAAGGGGTGTTCTTATGAGCATTTTTCAGCATTGCAGTTCAGCTCATAGCTTGCTACAAGGCAACCATCTCAGAGATTGTGGAGAGTAGAACTTGTGCCTGTTCTCAACAGTCACTTTTCTATATATATATATATATATATATATAATATATATATAATATATATATTTATATATATATATATATATATTTTATTTATATTATATATATATATATTATATATATATTTTATATATTTTATTTTTTTTTTTTTATTTGGTGTTATCAAATCACAAGTTGTTGTATGCATTGATGTTACCAATTGGTATTGACATTGATATTAACAAAATTCTAAATATTATCCAGTGAAGTATTACAATGGGAATAAAAAAGCAAAAAAACTATAAACCCACTATATGAGCAGACAGGTACCAGGTGGTATAGCATAATGGCAGCATAAGCTCTTTAAGCTCTTGTTCATTTAAAAATTTAATAATAAAGACTTTCTATTTTGGCAAAAAAATGTTCTCTTTTGTGCCTCTTAACTTTTCTCTGTCTCCAGCTGATCTATATATAGGTAATGTTTGGTATGAGCAATGACTTCTGACAAGGTTGGAACCTCAGAACTAAGCCATGCGACTGGAAGACATCTTTTTTTGTTACTAATAGAATAATAAAAAATAAGGTAGGGATTTTGTGTCCTTCAGGAAAGCTATGTATGAGTTATCATGTCTTTAATCTCTAATCAGAATCTTTGAGACTCAGCATTGTCCCAGATGGCATGCAGCAAATCTGTTTTAAGGGTCAGACATTTCAGGCAAGCCGACATTTGGACATTGGGATACTGAAACCATATATAGCATGATGCATGAGACAAGAAAATGTTTTCCCTTCACTATTCATTATGAACCATCTTCAGGACTCTACCCCAACCTTCCAGAATTTTCAAAGGAAAATCTTGGTCCTTCAGCTTCCTGACTCAACTCTTAACCAAACCCAAGCTCTCTGCCCCTATTAAATTAGCCTTGATCTTGGAAAATAGAAAAGACAGAGAATTTTTCTGAGGTGTCATACCTATTAATGTACCATAATTCCACGTTGGAAATTCCACCATCTAGATTTTAGGAAACTTGTGATCCAAAAATCTTCAAAATGATGGGATTGAGGCAAGCTATATAATGATTATTCTCCTGGTTATGGAATAGATGCTCAACTATTTCTATTTAAAAAATATTGGACTTTCCATTCCCTGTACAAATTCTTGTCACCAAAGTGGAAAATGTTTAAAACAGACCTACGTATTCCCTCACCACTTTCTACGCTGCTCGCGCCGCAGTTATTTTTGTAGGAGTTGCAAGTATAGTCAAGCAAATGTCTTAAGCCATATTCAGGACTTCCATAGAAATTAATCTGAAGGACGGTCAAAACCTAGCAGCTTATAGTGAGCTATGAGCTGAACTGCAGTACTGAAAAGTGAAAATCAGAATACCCCTTTAACATTTTTCTTTGCCTTTGGGTTAGAAGTCTGGGTTCCCATATACACTAAACTTAGGGATATTTGGCTTTCAGGTGAAATTAGTAAAAAAATATAAATGTCATGCTACAGTGATATTTTATCCTGAAAGTAGGCTATTTAAGTCGTAGCACGCAATATTGATTTTCTAATCTAAAACAATTAAATGAAACAAAAGCCAACAACAGTGAAGGATATAAAAATCAGAAAATGTCATTGTCTCAATAACGTGTCATGTGGCCTTGAGCCTCAATTACAACTTGATAACAACGTCTCATGCTGTTCACAAGATATTTACTTCTTAGGCAAGGCATCCCACTGTTCTTGAAGGGCCTCACTCAGGTCATTGAGGTTCAGGGGTACAGATTTACAAGCTTCTGCACGGCCACTTGGCTCATACAAAAGATTTTCTAGGGGGTTTATATCTGGAGAGAGTGCAGGCCACTCCTCTTGAGGTACCCCAGTCTCCAACAGCTGTTCCCTAGTGATGCGACCTCGAGCTGGTGCTTTGTCGTCCATGATGATGAAATTAGCCCTGTGTTGTTCATGCAGAGGCACAATTCTAGATATTCTATATTCATCCTGAAATTTCAACCAAAAGTTAAATATCCCTAACTTTTTGTGAGTAGTGTATATATTTTTTGCAATTTTATATGAGAAACATAGCAGCTGCATATTATTTTTTAAAAGTAAAAAAAAAATCATTCACACAATCTGATGTTTTTAATGCACTCTTTTTCTATGGGTTGGGAAATTTTTTGTGCCATTTTCCTCCAAAACCTTAAAAATCCAAACATGCACCAAGAACGTAACATCTATGTGCTCTGTGTTTCAAATATTGATGTATTTTTCCAAAACCCCGTTACAACAGCAAAAAAAAGGGTCAATAACAACAAGGAATCTTTTAACAGTAGGGTTGAGCGATTATTATCGACAAAGTTGAAATGGGCACAATTTTTTTTTTTATCAAAATTTTTTAGATCATGCGAAAAATTGGGTTTAAAAAACGTGCATCACATAAAACGGCCATTTTGGGCCTTCCGCTTTTGGGGGCCCCAGCAAATCACTTACAGAATAGACGGGGTGAGATGTTGTGCGACTAGACTGGAGTGTAGGTTGCGATTGGTGGAAAAATCACATCCCCTCGTTTTACATAGAACAGCGTTTCCTTTCAGCCTGGGTTCCTCAGGTCCAGACAGAAGGACGTGCGCATTTTTGGTCCAAACAGTCAGCGAAATTAATTATTTTTTCACAGAGAAAGTCATTTATGGACCCTAACAACTTATTAGTTAAAATTGGGAAGATTTTAGTTTTTGGGTAAAAAATTTTTAAAGGAGCTTACCGCTTTTAAATACGGGAGGGGGGGGGGGCCCGCGGGCGAACACAGACACTCTAAAGGAAAACGGGATAAATTCACCAAACTTAGTGTAGACTTGCACTGAATATTTTATTTTAACATTTTCTATTGAAATTTTTCCCCTGGTTTTGGGCACCTGAATTATATTAGGATACCCCATTTTTTTAGAAAACTGCAAGTCTTTTGTTAGGTGAAAAAGCCCATTTTATTATCAGTATACATTTCGATGGGTTGTTCATTTTCAATTTTCCCCATTCCACCTTTTTTTTCATATACCACCATGCTTTTTAAATTAGAATCCAAAATTTTGTAGTCCACAATTGATAGGTCCCAAAAAATCCCTTGTATTACCCGAATACTTTTACAGATACTTTTTTTGCACTTTTCCCAAGCCCAGATTTGTTCTTGGGCACCTTGCACTTAAATGTAATGCAGCAATTTTGTAGTCACCACGGGTAAATTGAAAGGTCCCAAAAAAATACCTTTTATTATCCAATACATTACAGATACTGTTTTTGGGCACTTTTCCCCATCCATATTTTTTGATAGAGCCCCCCTTGCATTTAAATTAAAATCTAGAAATTTTGTGTAGTTACCACAGTGAATTGTGGGTGCCAAAAAATCCCTTTTATTACCGAAACATTACAGATAGGTTTTTTGCATTTTTTCCCCCGTCCAGATTTGTTGATAGCCACCTGCAGTTAAATTTGAATCCAGAAATTGTGTAGTTCCACGGGTAATTGATGGGGTCCCAAAAATACCTTTTTTTACCGAAATACATTTCAGATACATTTTTTTACTTTGGGCACTACAGCTTTTTTCATTGGGGCCCTTGCATTTAAAAATGGAATACTGAAATTTTGTAGTCACCACGGGTGAATTGAAAGGTGCCAGAAAACCTTGTATTATCCGAAAAATTTTCAGATACTTTTTTTTACTTTTGGCGCACTACAGCTTTGTTCTTTGAGGCACTTGACTTAAATTTAAATGCAGAAATTTTGACCACCACAGGGGAATTGAAAGGTGCCAAAATACCTTGTAAAAACCAATACATTTCAATACGTTTTTTTTTCACTTTGGCGCGGCCAGCTTTGTTGATAGATCACTTTGCAGTTAAATTTGAAACGCAATTTTGTAGCACCACGGGGTAATTGATGGTGCCAAAAATCCCTTTTGAATTATCCAATACTTTCAATACGTTTTTTTTTCACTTTGGCGCAGGCCAGCTTTGTTGATAGATCTACTTTGCATTTTAATTTTGAATCCAGCAATTTTTTTTGATTTGAGGGATTTGACAAGCTGTGATTTCCGTCTTTTAATAAGAGATTTTCCAAAACTCTTCCATACCTTCTAAAATTTTTATATTCTGAACAGGGAGCAAAATTTCGGGTGTAACGACAAAGAGGGGGGTGGGACAGGGGGTAGGGTACGAGAGAAGGGCTCCTTCCCTGCTGGGGACAACAGCATGCAGCGGATCGGGCAGTTGCAGGACCGTCAGCCTGTCACGCTGGTCAGGGCCCTGTGAATCTCAGAATGAACACGTCGCCAAACTGTCCTTCATGGGTTTAAAACAACCTGCATCCAGCAGTTACCCCCTCGTCCTCCCAGTCACGGCCCAAATGTCGTCATCAGTATTTACCACATCCCCAAAATAAGCAGCCCAAAAGTCAACTCGGACCCACCACTGGGATAATCCATTTTTTTAAGACCTCCTTGATGAAAAAATCGGTTGGGGGCAAAGGATGTTAAAAGATCAAAGCCAAAGAGGAGATTTTCCTGCCTGACGCCCCGTTACGATGCCACAAGGAGGAGAAGGAAACCGTCAATCGGCAAAAATCCCGGGCGGTCGGCAAAAAGCCTTTTCATCCCCTTCTTGTACCCGCACTCCTGGATGCAGAATGTCAGGACACGAAGTCACTGTGTTGATGAGTGAGACGACATTGCGGGGTCCAACGTGTCTTTTTGCAGAATTTTATTGCGAGCGCTTCATCCGGGGAGGGGAAGACGATGGTTTGGTCAGTACGGGTTCCGCCCCAAAAAGGGGAGGGCGGTCGCAGAAGTCGGGTGATATTTCCGCAGCCAGGGTCAGGCAAACCCCGCTCCTCGCTTATCGCCGTAAAAAAGGTCCAGGACCTCTCAACCCGGGGCCTTCTTTGAGCAAGCCTCTGATTCACCCAGCGATGACATAATGCCGCCTTTGCCGTAAACGCATAAGTAGAGGCAAGAACCTTAGGTGGTTAACCACCACCAACATGTCTAGTCACATGCAGCGAATGCATGAGTTGAAATGGAGGCAACACTTGGCCAAAAAAGGCCAGACCGACGCCGGGCCTCCAACCACTGTCACACCCTCTGTCTCCGCCTCCTCCTCCGCCACCACCAAGCGTTCCTCAGCTGCCCATTCTCTCAGAGTCATGATCAGGGATCAGCCTCCCTTCAGCCTCCACCGTCACCCATACCACCAGCACCACCAGAGACCCATCCTACCCCTTCTCCTCCCGCCAGTTTGATGACCTGCACGCCGTACAGCAGCCAGTCTAGCAGCCAGCCTTCTGTCTTCCAGGTTTGGGAGCAGAAGAAACACTTTAACCCAAACCATCCCAAAGCCAAAAGCCTGAATGTCGGCATTGCCAGGCTTTTGGCCTTGGAAATGTTTGCCTTTCCGTCTGGTGGACACAGATGGGTTCCGCCACGTCATGGCCCTTAGCCTGCCCCAATACCAATGCCGAGCAGGCATTTTTTTTGCCAAAAAGCCGTCCCTGCCCTGGACAGCAACATGTCATCTAAAATTTCAAGCGCGTTGTCTGCATCTGTGGTGGGAAAAGTCCATCTGACCACCGACAAAAGGGCCCTAGTAAGCACGGCCAAGGCCGCTATAATCTCTGTGACAGCTCACTGGGTGGCTGGGTGGATGTCTCTGGGGGTGACGGTGGTCTCAGGCTCTGCGCACGCTCTTAAAAAACCGCAGGGATGGTGCAGGGTTCTTTCCCCCAGGGTCCTCTGGTGCCATCACGTGCCTAGAGAAACCAGGCCGTGTTGAAATTAATCTGTTTTGGAGACCGTCCACACACAGGTCAGGAGCTGTGGACGGCTCTCCGCAGACCGAGCGCTGGCTGGGTGCCAAGAACCTTGTGCCAGCCAAGGGTGGGGTCGATAACGGGGCGAAAACTGCTGGCCACCCTTAAGATCGGGAGGCTGTAAACACATCCCTTGCCCGGGACATGTCATGAACCTTGTCGTCCAGAAATTTCTAAAGAGCTACCCGGGTCTAGACTGCCTGCTGAGGAAGGCTGGAAGTCTAAGTTTTACACTTTCCCCCGTTCGCACCCTGCTTCGTCCCCCTGGCTGCGTTGCAGCGACAGCTCGGCCTCCCCGTCAACCCTCTCATTGTTGACGTGGCAACACGCTGGAATTCCACCCTCCACATGCTCCAGCGATTGTGGCAGCAGCGCAATGCCCATTACGCATACGAAGTGACACATGGCCTGACAAGCAGCGGTGCGGACCTCGGGGTGTTTAGCCGACGAGAGTGGAGGCAGGTGAAAGAGCTCTGCACCATCCTTGCCAGTTTTGAAGAAGCCACCAAAATGGTCAGTGCGGACAATTCCCTTGTCAGCATGAGCATTGTGGTGATTTTTAGTTCTGGGAAAGATCGTTGGACACTCTGAAACAACAGGTCCCGCCAGCGACGGAGGAGGAGACGGACACAGATACAGACACGTAGCCTTTCTCTCCGTCAAATCCACAAGGCCCGACAGTTTCACAATTTCATCGGTCTTCATTAGGCAGTGAAAAACTGTACATGGCCGAAATCAAATTATAACACTACAGAAGTGGTCCCGATGTGTATATAAAACGAATGATAATATGGGGTAACGAAAAAAATATTAAATAAATAAAATCATTTTTTTATTTCTTTATTTCGTTGCACCCATACTATTGAATCCTTGGCTAACGAAAATAAAGAAATAAACATGATTTCATTTATTTAAATTTTTTTTTCGTTACCCCCATATTATCATTGTTTTTATAACACATCGGGACCAAATTCTGTATGTTATAATTTTATTTCGGCCATGTACAGTTTTATTTCAGATTGCATTAAAAAAACCCATAGGAGCGTTCCGCTTTGCTCCCATTGGTCCAAATAACGGGTCTCTTTTAACTTAGCCAATCACAGAGCGCGCTCAGAATTTCCTTTCCCCATAGAACTCTAAAGAGAAAGTAGCTCGCGCTCTGATTGGGCTAAGCTGGACGAGCCCCCGCCGCTTCAACCAATCAGCTCGTTTCGCCTTTTTACTGTATTTTGAACCCGTCCGCCCTTTTTAATATGATTTGGGCAATTTTTCTCCATAGGAAATTTAAAGGGGCATTGTCGCTCCTATTCTGATTGGTCAAAATTTTCCTCCATAGGGGAGAAAAGGGGGATTGTCGCTCCCATTCTGATTGGTGGTTTATGCCGCCAATGGGAAAACTTAAAAAAATTTGAATTTTCTGAAATTTCCCCCGGGAAATTTTCTCTAAATTGCAATTCCCCATGTGCGCCCGGGCTTTGGCGACAAAACCCCTTTTTTCGGGTTTTTAAATGCTTTAAAATTTTTAAAAAAGGTTTTGCTCATTATCGGGTAATGTTTGACACTTTAAAAAAAAATTATTTTTTTTTTAATACTTCAGGGGCCGGCGCTGAGCGCTGAGATTTTTTAGAAACGCCCATTTTTCTCCATAGGGCAAAAATGGGAGAAGTAGCTCCGGCTTGATTGGCTGGGATAACCCCAAACACCCGCTATCTCAGCCCAAACCCTTTTTCCCGTCTTTTTTTTTGTATTTTTGGGAAATGTCCCCCTTTGATTTTTATTGGGCCCAAAATTCTCCATAGGGTATAATGGGACCCTTTGGGTTTTCCAAATTTTAATTTTTTTGGGTTTAAAAACTCCTCCATAGGTTTTTAATGGGACATTTTCGTCCCAAATTTTGATTGGGCCCTTTTTTATGCCGCCAAAGAAATAGGGTTTAAAAAATTTTAATTACGGGATTTCCCGGGAATTCTTTCTATTGCAATTCCCCATGTAGCGCCGGTCCCCGGCGACCCAAAATTTTTGGGGGGTTTTTAAAGCTTTTTTTGTAAAGAAGGGTTCTGCTCTTTAACTTATAAAAGTTTTTCAATTTAAAAAAATGATTTTTTTAGTAATACTTTTTGCCCCACGGCGCGAGCGCCGGAAATTTTTGCGCCCCTCTCTCCCTAGGGGCTTTTAATGGGAGAAGTAGCTCCCCGCTCTGATTTGGGTGGGGTAGCCAAGCACCCCATCTTACCAACCACCTTTTTTTTGTCCCTTTTTTCTGTTTTGAAAATTTTCCCCCGTGGATTCGTTGGGCTTAAAATTCCCATAGACTAAAAAGGGTCTTTTTGGGGTCCTAATTTTGGAAAGGCCAGCTAGCCAAAACCCCCCCCTTTGCTCCCCCCAAACAAACTCTTTTCCCGTATTTTTTACGTTTTATGAATTTATCCCGCCCCCGGATTCTGATTGGCAAACCTTTTTAAAAGGGTTTTTTAAAGGTTCACGGGCGCTCCTTCTATTTTGGGTGGTTTTTGCCGACCAATAGAATAGGTTCAGGGAAAGTGAAATTTTGTATTTCCCGGGAAATTTTTTCCCAAAAAATCAAAAATTCTTGATATTGCCCGTTTTAAAAAGTTTTGGAAAAAAATGTTTTTTTTTTAAGTAAAGTTTTTTTTTTTATGTTCAGCCCTTTCTGACAGTTTTCCCCGCCCTTTAAAAAAGGCGATTTTTTCAGAATCCTAATCCTGCTGCACGGGCGGAGCGCCGAAATTTTTGCGCATCTTCTATCTTCTTCCTCGAGTTACTTCTGCTTCACTTTGCCCTTTTGGGGCATTTAACCAAAAAAAACCCGGTTGCTTGTGGAGCTGCCCAGCGCTTTCATGCGCCTCGCTTTTCCGAACTTTTGCCCCGTCATTTCCCCCGGAGTTTTGAGCGCCCCCGCGTCCCGCCCCGGAAAAACCTACCCCCCGCCCCAAAACCCCGCCCACCCGCCCCCCCCTTCATGGGGGGCGCAGCTGAAAAGTTGGGGCCCCAAACAGCGCCAAAAACTGTATCCCCCCGCCGACAGGGATTTTGGGGGTGGGGGGCCAAATATACGCCCCGAAAAACCCGGCCCAAAAAAACCCCTTCTTTCATGTGGGGGCCCTTTTTCTTTAGAATTTTTTTTTCATTGTCAATGGTTTTGAAAGGGCATGTTGCTGTGGGATAAAAGCTAAAAATTTGGTTTCCTTTTGGGAAAAGAAATGTGGCTTTTTTAAAAATGGCATTTCCCCCCTCACAATTTTTAATAGTGGCGAGAAACAAAATTTTTTTAAATTTTTTTTGGGCAAGAACGTGAGATACACAATAATCATGGCCCTTTTGGGAACCCGAAAAAAGTGGCTTTTAAATGGCATTTTTCCCCCACAATTTTTAAAAGTGGCTGAGAAATCATATTAAATTTTTTTGGGGGCCCTGTAATGTGGGGGATACAGCAAAAAATCAGGTCCTTTGGAACAGAAATGTGGGTTCTAAGTGGGATTTCCCCCACAAATTTTAACAGTGGGCCCGAGAAGTTCCTTTTTTTAAATTTTTTGGGGTCATGCCGCTTTGAAATGCAGCAACCCCTATGGGTCCTATTCTAAAAAAATTTTTTTTTAACAGACATTTGTTTTTCACAATTTTCCAAAGGGCCCCCAAAGGGGGTGCTTTGAAATTT
>JAODAL010041164.1:0-36169 GCA_025379985.1 Phyllomedusa bahiana
GTTTCTTTAAAGGAGTTGTTCACTACAGGCTTTCACCCTATTCAATGTGCCGGAAGAAAAGGGGTTTTTTTAAATTGGGGGGCGTGCTTTTGTCTCCTTTTCCTCCTTCCCCCCCCCCCCTAGCCACAGACAGCTTCCTTCTCCAACTGCAGTAACTTCTATACGCGGGGGGGGCGGGGGTTTGCTGAGGGTTAACCTGGTGTGCCTGCCTAGTTTCTGTGCTCACTGCGAATGGAGAGCGGGAGGGAGCGGGCCCACAACGGGGTTTAATCCACACAGAAAAAGAACCCCGGCCCCTCCCCTCCCCCATACAAAAGCATCACTATTGCGGAGGGGCTCTGGCAAAAAAAATGTATGCAGAATGATGAGTCACCAGCATGACAGCCAGTGAGTTAAAGAAAACAGGTCAGTGCTATAGTGATTTGAAAAGGATGCACTCCTACCCAGGGATAACTTAAAATCAGTAGGACATTTTAATGAACAATATTGAAAAGCTTTGTTTTTTAAAGATCTTTTAATTAAAAACCAATATTGTAGTGAGCAACCCCTTTTAAACCATTTGTAACCATTTGTCAGTGTCTTCGGGTCATTGCCATTTGGGAGATCCTTTTCTCCCATGCTTTAATTCCGGGTGAGGGCTTGGATTTTGCTTCAGTATTGCCACATAAACTTTTTTCCCTCATGATCCCTTTTTTTTTGTGAAGTGCACAGTCCACCCGCGTAAAACAACCCCACAACATTATGCTCCCACCCCATGTTTCACAATTGGGATGGTTTTTTTGGGCTTCCAAGCTTCTCCCTTTTTCCTTCAAACACACAATAGTCATTATAGCCCAAAAAGTTCAAATTTTTAAATTTCGGGGAGACCCCCAGGACATTTAAACCCCTCAATTACTTCTTCCAAAACCATTACCAGTTGGGGTAGTGGGCGTGACCTTTTGTGAGGGGGGTTGGCTTGATTTAAAAGGGAAAGGGCCATTAGATTATTGAAGTGGATGCTATGCGCGCTGCGCTTCAAATTCCCTGAAGCCCTTTCAAAAGCGGGAAAAAATTCATTATTGGGATCGCTCCCTGGGGCTAGGCCTATAGAGATGAGGCCCCTGAAAATTTTAAATAAGTTTTTAAAGCAGTCTCCTGGGCTGATCAGGAGAGACGCAAGTAAAAACGGCAGCCTTAGAGTTAAGCCTGACCCGAGGATGGAGTACAGACAAAAAGGTTGCTGGGTTTAACTGAGAGGAATTGCCAAGAAAGCAATTTTTCTTGTTGAAATTCTGTGCGGTTAAAAAGGTTACATTACCGGGGGCCCTACTAAAGTTTTAGTGCCTCAGGCCCCAAATGAGAAAAAATCCCGGGTGATTTCCCTCTGCTGCTGAAAATTCCCCGCAAACCCCTACCAGAAACCCTAAAATCCACTACGTGCTGCACCCCACCCCGCCCCCATTTGCAAAAGCATCCCCCGAATCGCACACTTTCTTCCAAACCATCCCTTAATACTGTCCTTGTCCTGTATAGTCCTGTCTCTATACGAATTCAGCATAAAAATAAATTGTCACTTCAATGCAAACTAAAAAAGTCCTAACCAAAAAAATTTGAAATAAAATTTTTTATTATATCTATTTAAAACTACTAATAATTTATGGTTAGGGCTTTTCTAGTTTTCCCCCAGTACAAAATACATTCTGTAAGTGGACGATTATGCCCCCCACATGATAACACAATGTCATCTGCGCTGAAAGGGAAATTATTACTTATAGGATCTCTACCCCCTGCCTACTGTATGTTGTTGTTGGGTCACCACAGTCTTGCACATCAACATAATAATGTGAAAGAAGGGGGTCACTCCCTTCCCCAAAAAATCAGTGCGCTATTCATAAGCTGCAATTTCCATCTATCTTTATCTATCTATCTATCTATCTATTATCTTCTACTTTTATTATTTTATTATTTATTTTAAAGCCCTTGATTCCAGGGCGCTGTACATTTGGGGGGGTTTCATATTTTAACATAAGTCGACGAGTCAATGAAAGTGTTTAATGACAATTGGCACGACAGAGGAAGAGGACCCTACCCGCGAGGGCTTACAAATTACAAGGGGGGGGAAAAGAGACAGGGGGTGGGGGGCAGACATTTTGGGCCGACATGGCAGACAGTCTGTGGGGGAAATATCTATCTCTATATATGTGTGTGTATATCTAATATATATAAAAATAATATATAATATATTTTAAATATATATATTTATATATAAATATTATTATATATATATATTTATATTTTAGTATATTATTTATTTATATATATAATATATAAAAATTATATAATAAAATATATATATATATCTTTTCCCCTATTTGCCAACTTTTAAAAATGAAAAAGAGGAGATTTTAGATGGAAAAAAATTTGCATGGACACGCCCATCTTTTCCGGGATGCCGCCCCCTTCAAAAAACCACACCCCCTCAGTTGCTAAGGGCTTTGGAAGAAAGCCAGGGGAGATGCCCTTATAGCCAGGGAGTAACCCCCCCTAAGAGGTGTGCCCCTTACAGGCAGGTAAAAATGCCCCCTGTGCCAAGTAGATGCCCCTTGTACCGGGGAGGTGCCCCCTTTGTTAGCCAGGTAGGTGCCCCCATTTTTCCAAGTAGTGCCCCCATTGTTTTCCAGCTAGTGCCCCCCTGTTGCCAGTAGTGCCCCATTTTGCCCGGTTGGCCCCCTCTGTTGCCCGGTAGATGCCCCTTTGCCAGGTAGTGCCCCCTCTGTTGCCAGGTAGATCCACCCTATTTGCCACGTAGTTCCCCCATTTTTGCCAGGTATCCCCCCTTTGTTCCCGGGTTAGGTCCCCCCATTGTTCCGGGTAGTGTCCCCATTGTTTGCCGTAGTCCCCCCCTCTTTTTCCCGGGGTGTGCCCCCTCTGTTGCCGGTAGTCCCCCCCATTGTTGCCGGTAGGCCCCCCTGTTGCCAGGTAGTGCCCCTCTGTTGCCAGTAGTGCCCCCATTGTTGCCAGGATGCCCCTCTGTTGCCGGGTAGATGCCCCCTTGTTCCCAGGTAGATACCCCCTCTTTGAGGTAGTCCCCCCTTGTTCCCAGGTAGTGCCCCCTTGTGCCAGGAAATTTGTCTCTCTGTTCCCCAGGTTTTCCCCCTGTTGCCAGGTAGGGGGCCCCCTCTTTTCCCAGGTAGATCCCCCCTCTTTTTTGCCAGGTAGATGCTCCCTCTGTTGCAGGTAGTCCCCCCTCTTTTGCCAGGAAACCCCCCCATTGTTGCCGGGTAGATGCCCCCCTCTTTTGCAGGAAGAGCCCCATTGTTGCCAGGTAGTCCCCCCTTGTTGCCAGGTAGTGCCCCATTGTAGCCAGGTGGCCCCCTTATAGCTAAAAAAAATAAAAAAATAAAATCCACTTACCTCACCAGGCTCCTGCGCACGGCCCCCCCGACCGATCTCCTCAGAGCGAGGGGGAAGGAGAGCACCGCGCGTCCTTCCCCCTGCCCCGTGACCTGTTGTGCGGGCACACCCGGCCCCGGACATACAGGGGGAGGGGGAGGAGGGGAGCGATCCCTCCTCCTCCCCCCTGCACAGCAGATCGGGCGGGGTGAAGCGGGCGCAGCGCCGCTTCACCCCGTAGGGCGGCCCGGCGGCGCCCGGTAGGCACTAGCCTACTCCCGGTGCCCCGGGGCCCTTTTAAAGAGCCCCCGCCCCCTACTGTGGCGGGAGAAGCCAATCCCCGGGAGGGGGGAGGGGACCCCAAAAAAACGGGACCCCCCCGCCAAAAAAGGGAGGGTTTGGGATGTATGATCTTTATTATCTATCCCTTTCTATCCCAATCATTTATGTCTCTATCCCCTACTATTATTATTTATCTATCTATCTACTCATATCTATATCTTCTATCTGTCAATAGCAATCTATGTCATATTAGCTATCTTACTTTATTGTGCAACTAATTTAAAAACCACCAAATATGTTTCCTTTACTTAACTAAACATCCCGGTAAATGGTATATGTATGTAATCCTGGTAGTAAGGGATGATCTCCTCTGGATTGTACAGGTATTGGTAGTTGTCAATGCAGTGGAGAAATGCTACAAAGAATAAGAATCGCAGCTGGGGTCCTTTTGGAGATACAATCACTGGAAGGTAGCTAAAAGACAGGTACTCACCTGGTTCGGCTGTACAAATTACGGTACAGCATGAAATAGCGTTTAGTATTTTGCCAGTGAAGGAATAAACAGCAGCCCCCGTCCATCCCCGCCAAATTGCGCCACAAGGACGCTAAGGTTCGTGATACCAGAAGATAGGATTGGAAATCCAAAACTATAAATTTGGGGCGGCTTGTGAGAGCGATATTAAAGGAAGCACTTGGCTTATATAAAAGTAAAAAAATAAATAACGAATAAACTTGTCACGAGTTGCGCCGCAGCCCGCAGTTCGGGCTGCGGACGCACCCGTCCCCCGGGACCCTCCTTGCGCCTGTGCTGGGCTGCGCCGCGATCTGCGGCCGCACGCGCTCAGTACGGGCGCAGTCACTTACCCATCCACGCTCCTGAGTCCCCGCGTCTGTCTCCCGGCCAGTGCGCGCGTCCCCGTTCCCTCGGGCACGCGCACGCCGGCTCTCCTGAATTTAAAGGGCCAGTACGCCGGTAATTGGCTGATGCTGGCTGCTGACCCTATATCTTGCTCCACCTTCCGGAAGCTCCTTGCCGAATCCATAGAGCCCATACCTATGCGAGGAAGCCTTTTCTGTGTTCCGGTTGCCATTTCCGTGTACCAGTCCCTCCGGCTTATGTTCTCCGACCACGAACCTTCGCTGCCTGCCCTGACCTTCTGGCCCATCCCCGACTAAGAGTTTGCCTGTTGATTTTGCTCTACACTGCACCTCGGCTACACCGAAGCAAGTCACCCCAGGGGGTAGCGACCTGGGGGAAATCCGCGAAGCAAGTCACCACACGGTGGTTAGCGACTGTGGATCTCTGGTGAACACCGGGACCCGCTTAAACTCCGCTCCCTGTGGTGGCCCATGCCACCGCTTGCGGTGGCCCAGTGGATCCACTAACCCGCTGCATTACATTTGGATTCGGCCATGGATCCCACCAAGGTGCCTTTACCTAGTGTGGAGGATCTTACGTCCATCGTGGCTCAGCAGTCACAGCAACTGGCGCAACAGGCGCAGCAGCAAAATTCTATTATTTTTTCTCTTTTATGTAAGCCAAGTGCTTCCTTTAATAACACTCTCACAAGCCACCCCAAATTTATAGTTTTGGATCTCCAACTCTATCTTCTGTAATCCTGGTAGGAGTCACGTAGAGGAACAAAAATGCTTTGTAGCAAGGCACTTTGTAAAAGAAGTAAAAGCAGTATATGGTTATGCACATTTTTGAAAAAAATTAACATAGGTGAAACACTGGTGCGGCTGTAGTATACATAAACATTCCAATAACAGTGGCACACTATAAACTGAAGCACTATCAAAGGGGACATAGGAATTTTGAAAAAAAAGCATTTCTGCTATCTAGGATATATGAAAATTTTTTGAGATTCTCAGTTCACATTTTTTATCAAAACTGTTTAAGCCACCTACGAACTTCAACGAGATCTCAAGGCAGGTCATCCTATGCTATTGATTCCTACACTATTGATACCTCTCGTTTGGGTCCTATGCAGACCACCACAATCCAGGGAATGAAGGAACCAGCTTACAAGTTACACTGCACTGATTAAAAAGCCATGTTAAGGTGGGTGGAGTGCAAAAAACCGAAATGGAGGCAGCCAATCCTCCAAACTCAAACTAAAAGCAATATATGGTTATGCACATCCCAAAAAAAATATTTGAAAAAAATGAACAAAGGTGAAACACTGGTGCGGCTGTAGTATACATACATATTCCAATAACAGTGGCACACTATAAACTGAAGCACTATCAAAGGGGACATAGGAATTCTGAAAAAAAAGCATTTCTGCTATTTAGGATATATGAAAATTTTTTGAGATTCTCAGTTCACATTTTTTATCAAGCTACCTCCGAAACTTCAACGGGATCTCAAGGTAGGTGGTCCTACACTATTGATTCCTACACTATTGATGCCTCTCATTTGGGTCCTATTCAAAAATGTTTTTTGGGATGTGCATAACCATATATTGCTTTTAGTTTGAGTTTGGAGGAGTGGCTACCTCCATTTTGGTTTTTTGCACTCCACCCACCTTGACATGGTTTTTTAATCAGTGCAGTGTAACCTGTAAACTGGTTCCTTCATTCCCTGGATTGTGGTGGCCTGAATAGGATCCAAACGAGAGGTATCAATAGTGTAGGAATCAATAGTGTAGGACCACCTGCCTTGAGATCCCGTTGAAGTTCGGAGGTGGCTTAAACAAACAGCAGGGGAGAAGTACACAGGTCGGTCACTTGGGAAACCTGAGAGCCCTCAGAAGGTGATAAAATCATTTGTAGCTCCTTAACAAAAAAAGATGAACAAAGCAATATATTTGGATAACGTCTTCATTTAGTGTTCTGTACCGTTTGAAAGCTATTCTTTGTAGTGAGACAACCCCTTTAAAGTGTTACTGTAGCACAAAATTTACTAATAATTTACTTTTGATGTTAACGATTTGTTTTTAATCGATGTTGTCTATCTTGTATATAAGATGTGGTTTACTTACGGTACGCATGCTTGAGAAAGGGGAAGAGAATTCCCCGAAACGTCGCACGGTGTGCTTTCTACTCTGCCCGGTATCTGGAGTCTCCTGCTTACCCAGCATTGGGAGCAACTATGGAGTAAACCTGAATGGCTATACTTGAGTATACCACAATTTACCACCACACATGGACATTTTAACTTGAGAATATGTATTAAAGTATAGGCACAAAATAATATGAATAGCTGCCGATCCTAATCGTCTATAGTCATCCTTTTGCAGCCTTCAGTAATCCAACAGGCTAGTTTTCCTTTTTTAAACCAAATTTTGGATACAATGGGGGACATGTATGAACCTTGCACTGACTCTCCAGCTCTACCTCTGTATTTAATAGCATGCAATCCGCAAGCATGTATGAAAGTGTCTCACATAACGTTATAAATGTGTCCTGTTCTATACCAAAAGTAGTCTCAACCTCGCCACTTTGAAACTGGTGTTGGTTTGTACTGCAGTTTAGCACCATATTTTGGCACATTTGTGGTGAATTGTATGACTCTGGCACCACACTATATTTCCCTCCTCATCTTTGTCACATTCAAAAGTGTTGTGTCTGGTGCAGATTTGGTGTATGATAGTTCATACATCTATAGAACAGGGCTACAAGAGTTTGTTTGGTTTAAAGCATGGCAAAAAAAATGATGCAGCAGGTTTAAACATGTCACCCATAGTAAAGGGGTGGAATACTAATTGTCTCTTGGGTGCCAGAACTCCCTGCTCTGCAGTGGACTCGGACAGCTGCAGACCTGCGGCTGTTCGACAGGCGGCGTGCGTGTCATCATGCTACCTGCGCGGCCTGATGACATCATGCGCTCTGTGCCGGCATATACCTGCCTATACCTGCCTACTGGGGACAATTACCTGCCTATACCTGCCTATAAATACTGTGGCAGTGCGACCATGGGGGGTCGCATGGTTCTGCCACTAGGTGGCATACGTGCCACCGAGAGCCTGGTGTCGGTGGGGGAAGCCAGGTATTGTCGGTCTGCAGCATTAGGTTGCTGACCCTTTTACCTAGCATGGCTAATGTCCAGCCACTAAGGGCTGGCCTTCCGGAACAACTGCAGATGGGTGGGTGATTGTTCCCACGTTCCAGGTCCCTATGGTCCAGCCCAGGTATTGGGTAGGTCTCTGGAGATCTATTAAAGACCTCCTACTCCAGATGATCGGGGGGTGTGGTCAACTGCAGTATGGAGAAGCAGTGGAGCTTGAGAGAGGAGGCTCTGAACCCCCAGGTTTGAGGAAGCCAGAACCAGTGGAGACTGGTGAAGTGTTTGCGGGTGGTGCTGGATGGTAGATCCAGGCCACAGGTTAGAGAGGCAAATATATGTTTAGTTAGTGGCTAGACGGCCAAGGATTTTGTTTATGTTTTGGTTGTATGCCCCCTGCTGAAAACCCGTGTGGGAATAAAAAAGGTGGAAATGTTAAGAAGAAGGGCCCTTTTTTGGTGTGCGTATGTTGGAGGGCCAGTACGTTTTACCAAAAAAACGGCAAACCCCAAACTAACTAACCCCGGAAGGCCCAAAATGTCGTCCCAAAAGCAAGGGGAGGGTTACAATAAAATGTTCCTGTTATTGGGTGACAATTTCCTGTATTTTACCTTCCTTTTTAACTACCTATTACCCCCCATATTGGGGGAAAAATTTAAAATGCCCTTTTAATACCTATTTTCCCGCATATTTTGGGGGGACAATTACCTGCCCATAAATAAATTTTTACCGGGATATTGGGGAAAAAATTAAATTTCCATTATAACCCCTTACCGTCCTTTTACCAAATGGATTTTGGGGGCAATTTCCCCGCCTTTAAATACCTTTAAACCCGTTATTGGGGGGGCAAATTACCGGGTATAAATTTCCCTTTTACCCGCATATTGGGGGGACAATTTCCCGGGTTTTAAAAATAAAACCCATTTCCTGCATATTGGGGGACAATTTTCCTGCTATAAAACCTAAAAATGCATATTGGGGGAAAAATTTACCTGCCTTTTAAAAACCTATACCTGATATTTGGGGGAAAAATTACCTGCCTATAAATACCCATTTAAATTTAATTGGGGGACAATTACCCGGGGCCTTTTAAAATTTCCTTTACCCCGATATTTTGGGGGGCAATTACCCGCCTATAAAAACCCTTTTACCTGATTTGGGGGGCAATTTTCTGCCTATAAATTACTATTCCCGGTATTGGGGAACAATTACCATGCCCTTTTAAAATTTCCTATAACCCGCATTTTTTGAAAAAAATTTCCTGCCTTTTTAAATTTCCGTTTTATTACCCGCATATTGGGGGGCAATTTTCCTTCCTATAAATACTATACCTGCATTTTTGGGGGACAATTTTCCTGCCTATAAATAAAATTTTTTCCCCCATTGGGGGGGCAAAAACCGGTATAAAACGGTTTTTCCCGCTAAATTTGGGGGAAAAAATTACCCCCGGGCCCCTTTTAAAATACACATAAAGTTTAATTTTTTGGGGGAAAAATTAACCCGCTTTTTAATTTTCCTCTATACTGCATTTTTTGGGGGGCTTTACTGCCTATAATACCTATACCTGCATATTGGGGGAAAAACTGCCCATAAATACCCATACCCCGCTTTTTTGGGGGACAATTACCTTTCCCATTTAAATCACCGTTTTTTTTATATTTGGGGGGGAAAATTTTCCCGGCTATACCTGCCCCAACTACCTTATTTCCTGCATATTGGGGGACATTAACTGCCATTAACTACCCATACCTGCATATTTGGGGGGGCAATTACCTGCCTATCAATACCTATAACCCGCATTTTGGGGGACAATTTCCTTTCCTTTTAATTCCCATATTGCATATTTGGGTGACAATTTTTCCCGCCCCCATACCTGCCTAAACAAACCCATACCCGCATATTTTGGGGGGAAAAATTTAAAATGCCCCTTTTAAATTCCTTACCTGCATTTGGGGGACAATTTCCTGCCTATATACCGCTTTAATTACCTTTACCTGCTTTTTGGGGACAAATTTCCTGCCCATAACTACCTTTTATTGCATATTGGGGGGGACATTTAACCCAAATGCCTTTTACCTCCTTATAAATACCTTTTACCCGTATATTGGGGGACAAATTTAATGCCCTTTTTTAATTTCCTTTTAAATGCTATTGGGGGACAATTACCTGCCTATAAATACATTTTTCCCCGCATATTGGGGAAAATTACCGGGCCTATAACTTTCCTTTTACCCGTTTTTGGGGGACAAAATTTCCTGCCTAAAAAATACCTATAAATGCATATTTTTTGGGAAAAATTTCCCGCAAATTATAAATTTCCTTTTTCCTTTTCCCTATTTTGGGGAAAAATTTTTCCCGCCTTTAAACTACCTATACCTGCATTTTTTGGGGGACAATTAAATGGGATAAAAAAACCCATACCCCGCATTTTGGAGGGGGACAATTACCTGCCTTTTAAATATCTATATCTGCCCCATTGGGGGGACCCAATTTTCCCGTATAACTACCTATACCTGCATTTGGGGGACAATTACCTGCCCTTTTGCCTTAAAAACTACCTTTACCTTTTATATTGGGGGAAAAATTTAAAGCCTTTAACCTACCTTACCTTTCCCTTTTGGGGGGGCAATTAACCCCGCCCTTTTAAAAACCCCATACCCGGGAAAAATTGGGGAAAAATTTTGTGCCTATAAAATACCTATTTCCTGCATATTGGGGGACAATTACCCGCCCATAATTTCCTATAAACCCGCAAAATTGGGGGACATTACCCGCCTTTAAAAACCTTTTTACCCGATATTTGGGGACCCAAATTTCCTGCCTTATAATTTCCATAAACTAAACCCTTTTACCCGTTTTATTGGGGGAAAATTTGGCGGGGGGGGCAATTAACCCCCCTTTATAACTAAAACCCATCCCGAAAATTGGGGGGGCCTTTTCCCGCCTTTAAATAAATATTCCCGCTTTTTGGGGGGACAATTTTCCCCGCCTTAAATATTATATCTGGAAATTGGGGGGCAAATTTCCCGCCCATAACTACCTTTTAAAACCCGCATATTGGGGGACAATTTCCTGCCCTTTTCCTGCCATATTTCCCAAAAAACCTTTTACCTGTATTTTGGGGGGCAATTAACTGCCTTTAAAATAACCCATACCTGCATTTTGGGGGGGGGAAAATTACCCCCTATAAATACCCTATACCCGGGATTTTTGGGGAAAAAATTTTCTGCCTTTTAAATACTATTCCCCCATTTTTTGGGGGCAAATTAAAATGTATAAATTTCCATACCCGCATATTGGGGAAAAATTACCCGCATAAAAAACCCCCTATACCTGAAAATTTGGGGGGCAATTTCCTGCCCTTTTTTAAATTCCCATACCCAAAAATTTGCGGGGGCATTTTCCCCCTAAATTATTGCTATTACCTGCCAAAAAATTTGAATTGGGGGCAATTTTTCCTTCCCGATAATACCTTCCTGATAACTTTCCTTAAAACCTTTACCCCCATTGGGGGGAAAATTTCCTGGGCCTTTGGAAAAACTACCTTTACCTGTTATTGGGGGGAAAAAAACGCCTTTAACTACCCCTTTTTCCTGCCTTTTTGGGGGACAATTTCCTATTTTACCCTGGGGGTTCCCCCAATTTTAAATTTCCCATACCGGGAAAATTGGGGGGGCAATTACTGCCTATAAAAAACCTATAATTTCATAAAATTTGGGGGGCCCAAATTTGCCTTTTAAAATGCCCTATAACTACCTTTTTCATGATATTGGGGGACAAATTTTCCCCTTCCCTTTTAAATACCTTATACCTGATTTTTTTGGGGGACAATTTAAAATGCCTATAAATTTCCTATTCCTGCATATTGGGGGCAATTACCTGCCATAATATTTTTTAAATTACCCATTACCCCCTTTCCATACCTTTGGGGGAAAAAATTTTAAAGCCCTTTATACCCCGCTTTAACACTAAAACCTGTATTATTGGGGGGGGGAATTAAATGCCCTTTAAAAATACCTAAACCTGCAAAATTGGGGGGGGAAAAATTTAAACCTTTCCAAAAATACCCTTTCCCGCTTTTTGGGGGAACAAAATTTGTGCAAAATTTTAAATTCCCCATTCCGCATATTGGGGGAAAAATTTCCCGCCTTTAAAAAAAAATATACCTGCATATTGGGGGGAAAAATTACCTGCATTTAAAAACCTTTTCCTGGAAAATTTTTTGGGGGCAAATTTCCCGCCCTTTAATAAATACCCATAAGCAAAATTTTTTGGGGCAATTTTTCCTTTAAACCCATTCCTGCCTTTAAAAAACTAACCCGGTTAAAACCTTTTCATTTGGGGGGGCAATTACCTGCCCTATAATCCTATACCTGCATATTGGGGGACAAATTAAAAATGCCCCATTAAAAAAAAAATAACCGGATATTGGGGGCAATTTTTTCTGCCTTTTTAATACCTTTTTCCTGCATATTTTGGGGGGCAAATTTCCTTTCCTTATTAAAAACCCATACCCGACAAATTGGGGGGGCAATTCCCGCTTTTTAACCCTTTTCCTATACCGTTTTTGGGGGACAATTACCTGCCCATTTTCCCCTAAATATTTTAAACCCGAAAATTTTTTGGGGCAATTTAAATGCCTTTAAATACCTATACCCGCAAAATTGGGGGACAATTACCTTTCCTATAAAACCCATTTATACCTTTCCAAATTTGGGGGGGAATTACTGCCTAAAAACACTTTTACCTGCATTTTTGGGGAAAATTACCTGCCTTTTAAATAAAACTTACCTGCCTTTTGGGGGGAAAATTTTTTTGCCTTTTAAATACATTACCTTCATTTTTGGGGACAATTAATTTCCTTTAAAAACCTTCGCCTTAAACTTTCCTATACCCCCCTTTTTTGGGGGGGAAAAAAAAACCCGCCTATTTTAAATACCTTATACCTGCATATTGGGGGAAAATTAACCCGGATATAAATACCTTTTAACCCGCATATTTTGGGGGCAATTTTTTCCTGCCATAAAAAACCCAAACCCGCAATTGGGGGACAATTTTTCCTTTTTAAACCAACCCCCGCAATTTTTAAATTTCGTTTTTCCTGCATTTGGGGGGAAAAAAATTCCCCGCCTTTTAACCCACCTATACCCTTTAAAATTTTTTAACCAAAAACAAATGCATATTGGGGGAAATTTTCCTGCCTATACCCACCTATATCTGCATATTGGGGGAAAATACCCGCCTTTAAAATACCTATCTGCATATTGGGGGACATTTACCGGGCCCATAAATTTCCTTTTACCTGATTTTTGGGGGACAAAATTTCCTGCCTATAACTACCTATATTGCTTTTTGGGGGGGCAAATTACTGCCTTAAAAACTACCTTTTACCTGCATATTGGGGGGCAATTTCCCTGCCCTTTACCCACCTATTTTCTGCATATTGGGGGACAATTAACCCGCCTATAACTACCTATAATTTCATATTGGGGGGAAAATTTTCTGAATAAAAAAACCTTTTTACCTGCATTTTGGGGGAATAAAATTCCTGCCCATACCTGCCATCTTACCTTTTACCTTTATATTGGGGGACAAATACCTGCCTTTACTTACCCTTCTTGCCCTATTGGGGGGCAATTAAACCCCCCTATAAATACCTGAGTTTCTTTTTTGGGGGGGCCCTTTTCCTGCCTATAACTAACCTATACCGCCCTATTGAGGACAATTGCCCCGCCCATACCCCTTTTCCTATGGGGGACCCTTAAAAATGCCCTTTTTGCCTTTTATTCTGTCATGGGGGGCATTTTTCCCGCCTTTTACCCCTCTTATGGGGGGCATTAAAATGCCTTACCTTCTTGTGGGGGGGAAAAACACCTGCCCATAAAAAGCCCCATGGGGGGACCTTTAAACCGCCTATACCCGCCTAGGGGGACACCCAAAAAAATCCCATACCCGCCTAGTAATTTTATTGGTAACCTTTTCAATTTTTGAAATTTTACCAGGGTTAGCCACTGCATTTTCCCCCTAGGCTTATACTCGAGTAATAATTTTTCCCCGTTTTTTGTGGGGGGAAAGTAGGTGTGGTTTTTATTCGGGCCGGCCTTTTACTCGTGTATTTCGGTATGTCAATTTATATTCGAAAAAATTTTTTTAACCCTTTAAAATTTACCTTTGTGATTCAAAAGGTTTTTGGTTTACTTGGGGACACTTTGGGAAACATTGGGTTTAAATAAAAAAAATTGCCCAATAAAAAGTTTGGGAAAAATTTTGGGAAAAAAATTCCCAATTTTTTTAAATTTCTAAATTTTTTCCATCTTTAAAACAGATAATTTTTTATTTAAAAAAAAAAATTTTTTATATTAGCATTTACATTTTGTTGGATTTAAATTTTTTTAAAGATTTTTTCTGTTTTTTTTTTTCAACAGTAGTTGGGGGTTAGAAAAATTTTTTCACAAAATTTTTAAAATTTTCCAAAAAAAATTTGCCAAAAAAAGATTTTTTTTAGGGGGAAAAACCCTTTTTTGATGTTTGGGTTTGTGAGGCCCGTATTTTGATTACCCCCTAAATGAATCCATTGAGACATTGCACCCCTGAAAACCATTCAAAACAGCATTTTTGGAAGTTTTTTTAACCTCTTTGGGGGTTTTACAGAAATTAAAGCAAAGTGGAGGTGAAAAATGTTTTAATTTTTTTTTCCATTTTTTTAAATGGTACGCTTTGAAGTTTCAAAGGGAAAAAGCAATCAACCCTTTTTTCCCCCCCAAATTTTGCTGTTTTAGAGTTTTCCTATGTTGCTCAGTGCGTATATGATTGCCTAAAAATCCCCAGAATTTTAAAAGGGGCAAACTAATTTGGGCTTTGGGGTTTCTTTTCATTGCGATTTTCTTTAGGCACCATTATACCCTAAGATGCAAAAATGTAATAAACATCCCTAAAAGATCCAATATTGGAAACTACACCCCTTAAGGAATATATCCAGAGGTGTAGTGAGTATATCGATCCCACAGGTGTTTCATAGATTTTTATGTAGCTTTATCCTAGGAAAATAAAATAAAAATTCCAAGTTTAGTTAAAAAGGTTTCAATTTTACAAGGAATCCTGTAAAAAGCACAGCAAATTTTGTTCCACAATTTGTTTCAAGTTCGGCAATACCCTATATCTGGGTTCAAACTGTTGTTTGGAAGCATGGCAGGGCATACAAGGGAGGGAGCGCTATTTGGCTTTTGGAATGCAGATTTTGGTGGGGCAAAGCCCCAAAAGTACCAACACAGGTGAAACCTTCCAGAAGTTCCCCCATTTTGGATTCAACACCCCTCATGGATCTCATCTAGGGGTGTAATGTACGTTTTGGGTTTTTTTAGCATTGGGCCATGAAAATGAAGGGGAAAAATGCAGTTCCGACATTTTTTAGGGCTTAATTTTTTCAGCATTCGGTATATTTTATACCGTACGGTATAAAAAAATAATAATTTTACTATGGGGGTTGGTACAATTACAATAGCATAAATTTGATATTTTTTGGGTTTAACTACTTTTACATGATAGAAATAGGTTTGTAAAAAATTGAGTTGTTAAATTGTCGTAATCCAGCAGCCATAAGTTTTTCATTTTTCCGTATATGGAGCTGATTAAGGGCTTGATTTTTGCAAGATCAGTTGACATTTTTATTGGCACCATTATGGGGTGCATATGACGCTTTGATCGCTTTTTATCAAGGTTTTTGTGAGGTGTTTTGAAGAAAATACAGCAATCCTGGTAGTGTTTTTTATTTTTATTTTTTACAGCGGTCACCGTGCAGTATAAATAACATGCTGGCTTTACTCAGCAGGTCGATACGTTTACAGTGAAAGCTAATTTGTATTTTTTTAATGTTTTAATGCTTTTACACAATAAAAGAAAAAATAAAATATGTTTGTGCATCACCATAGTCTGAGAGTCATAACTTTTTTATTCTTCTGTGTACTGAGCTGAGTAGGGGCTTGTTTTTTGCAGGATGAGTTGACATTTTTATTGGTACCATTTTTCAGGGCACATGATTTTTTGATCACCTTTAAATTAATTTTTTGGAAGGCAGGAAGAAGAAAACAGCAATTTTGGTAGTGTTTTTATTTTAAGCAGCGCTCACCGTGCAGTGTTTGTGACATCTTTTTAATCTGTTGGTCGATACCCAATTTAAATAGATTATTATAGAAGTGTTTTTATCTTCTGATAGCTGTAACATTTTTATTTTTCTGTATACAGAGCTTTGTAAGGGCTTTTTTTGCGAGATGAACTGACATTAACATTGGTAACAGTTTGGCGTTCATATGTACTTTATTTATTTTTGATCTTTTTGAGGTTATTAGTTTATTTTAATGGGAAAAGAGCAGTGTGTGATTTTACTTTATTTTTGTGTTTAACCTTTTTCTTTTTTTTTACCTTTTTCAACATTTTTTTTTACTATTTTCACTTGTCCCCATAGGGGACTTGACTTCAGTGGTCAGTAGATCACTGTTTCATACATGACAGTTCTACATGCATTATACAGAAAAAAACACATACAAAAAATGGACATTACTTACTCAAAAAACACTACAATGTTTTGGGCCATATTCACAGCTCAATGGCAGTACTAGACTGAACCCAGTAGCAGGCAACTCTGGCCTATATGCTATCTGGGAAAAATTAACAGGTGCAGCTAATTGCTGTGCAGCAGCTCACATATCCCACACTACAAGGGGAACAATTAGATAATAAAAAACTGCACATTAACTTAATACCTGTTCACACCAGCATGCAGAAAAGCCACAGTATAATGCCAACACCCTGTACCGACTAATGCCTCATACTTAACATTTTTCCAGTATGTCATACTTTTTATGGTTTCATAGTTTAAGGCCTAAAAAAGACAGACGTCCATCCAGTTCAGCCTGTTGTGCTAAGGTGTTGATCCAGAGGAAGGCAAAAACCCCAATGAGGTAGAGGCCAATTGTCCTCATTTTAGGGAAAAATTCCTTCCCGACTCCAATCTGGCAATCAGAAAAATCCCCGGATCAATGACCCCTCTCCTGAATCCCAGACACTATAACTTGTTATATTATGCTCCAGAAATGCATCCAAACCCTTTTTGAACTCCGTTATTGAATTCACCATGACAAGTCCCTCTGGCAGAGAATTCCATAGTCTCACTGCTCTTACAGTAAAGAATCCCTTTCTATGTTTATGTAGAAACTTTCGTTCCTCAAGACGTAGAGGATGCCCCCTTGTTCTAGATACAGCCCTGGGTATAAATAAATCTCGGGAGAGATCTCTATATTGACCTTTGATGTATTTAAACATATTTATTGTGTCCCCCGAAGCCGTCTTTTCTCTAAACTAAATAACCCCAATCTTGTTGTTCTTTCTGGGTATTGCAGTCCACCCAGTCCTTTTATTATTTTTGTTGCCCGCCTTTGTACCTGTTCAAGCTCTACAATGTCTTTCCTGTGCACTGGTGCCCAAAACTGTACACAATATTCCATGTGTGGTCTAACCAGTGACTTGTATAATGGGAGAATAATGCTCTCATCATGTGCCTCTATGCCCCTTTTAATGCACCCCATGATCCTATTTGCCTTGGCAGCTGCTGTCTGACACTGGCTGCTACAATTAAGTTTACTGTCCACCAGGATTCCCAAGTCCTTTTCCATGTCACTTTTACCCAGCCTTTTTCCATTTAACATGTAGTCATGTAATGGATTTCTCTTCCCCATGTGCATAACCTTGCATTTATCTGTATTAAACCTCATCTGCCATTTCCCTGCCCAGGCCTCCAACTTATCCAGATCCCTTTGTAATAACACATTATCCTCTATTGTGTTGATTACTTTACAGAGCTTAGTATCGTCTGCAAAGATCGATATTCTACTGTGTAATCCCTGTGTAAGATCATTAATGAAAATGTTAAAGAGGATAGGGCCCAATACTGACCCTTGTGGTACCCCACTAGTAACAGCGATCCAGTCCGAGTATGTACCGTTAATTACTACCCTTTGTTTTCTATCAGTGAGCCAGTTGCTTACCCACTTGCACACATTTTCCCCCAGTCCAAGCATTCTCATTTTATTTACCAACCTTTTATGTGGCATCATATCAAATGCTTTAGAAAAATCTAGATATATGACGTCCAGTGCCTCACCCCGATCCAGTCTGGAAATAACTTCCTCATAGAAGCTGATGAGATTAGTCTGACAGGACCGATCCTTCATAAACCCTTTCTGGAACGACGTTATACATTTATTTTCAGTAAGATAGTCCAGGATAGCATCTCTGAGCTTACCGGCCTATAGTTTCCTGGATCACTTTTTGATCCCTTTTTGAATATTGGCACCACATTTGCTATGCGCCAATCCTTTGGGACATACCCCATTATTAGACAGTCCATAAATATTAAGAATAGGGGCCTATCTATGACATCACTTAACTCCCTTAGGACACGTGGGTGTATGCCATCTGGACCTGGGGATTTGTCTATTTTAATTTTCCTGAGGCAGAGCTGCATTTCTTCCTGGGTTAGACAAGAAACTTTTAAGTTGGAGTTTACCTCATCCTTCTGTTCAACTGAAAGCTCATCCTCCTTGGTAAATACAGTGGAGGAAAAAGTGTTTAATAGGTTTGCTTTTTTCTCATCGCCCAATATTACCTTGGAGGTCCTTGCCCTGAGCTTTTGGCGTAAGTCCCTGAAATCATTTTTAAGGACACTCCACCTACCTCTAACTTTGTCATTGGTGCCAATGTGCACCATGACAGCTGGATTCTCACCAGCCCCACCCAGCAATCTGTCAACCCGATCCGCGATATGTCGAACCCGGGCCCCAGGTAAACAACATACTGTTCGACGATCCCGGTCTTTGTGGCAGATTGCCCTGTCTGTGCCCCTAATAATGGAGTCCCCAACTACTAGCACCTGTCTAGCCTTACCTGCACTCCTATTCCCAATCTTACTGGAGCAGGCAGGGGTAGTGTCTTGCTGCAGCAATGCTTTCTGAGCTGATATCCCCCTCATCTGCCAATCTTGCAAATTTGTTGGGGTGTACCAGATCAGGCCTAGCCTCCCTGACACTCTTCCCTCTACCCTTCTTTCTGACTGTTACCCATCTAGCTGCCTCATGTTCCTGCACCTCCATGCTGCCATCCTCCCCAGCATCTACACCTGCGAGTGATTGCTCAGTGGGCAGCCGGCTCGCTTCCAAGTTGGCAATGGATCTCAGTGTCGCCACTTGCTCATTTAGATCCAGGATACGGGCTTCTAAATGTGCAGTGTGCACACATCTTGCACAGCAGTATGCCCCCTCGAACTGCTGGTCAAGGATGGCATACATTGCACAGGTTGTGCACTGGACAGCATTGTCAAACATGGAACTCATGGGGATGTTACCAAAAAGATATATGAATACAATTATAATAATAAGCGATACAATACTGTCCCCTCTAAACTCCCCAAATCTAAAGTCTCTCAATCTCAAGTCTCCACATTTTAAAAAACACACTTTAAGGAAAACACACTCGCAGACTCACTCACTCGCTCAAAATACTCAGTTTTAAACCTTTCCCACACTGCTGTTTGGCTGTGCTGCAACCTCTCTTTCAGGAGAAAAGAATGTTGCCCAAGAATGTTGGGGATCGGAGGGTGCCTGTGTTTTTTGTTGGACACCCAGAAAGTGCTGGGCAGCCCACTTAATCTAATAGAATGGGTTTCACTAATAGGTTGTAAGCCAGCATGGTGTACCACACTTATCTGTATTTTTGGCACCATTCTGTATCGCTTTATTTATATGCAATTGTAGTACCAGGAACCACCCCCCTCATGCATTGAGGGTATTTGAGTAGTTGTTTTATTGGATTGCATTTGTCCAATCTCCCCATGAATTCTACTGTGGCTTTTCTGCATGCTGGTGTGAACAGGTATTAAGTTAATGTGCAGTTTTTTATCATCTGTTCCCCTAGCAATGAGGTATGTGAGCTACTGCTCAGCAATTCATTTCATGTTTCATGCTGTTCATTTTTCCCAGGTAGCATATAGGCCAGAGATGCATGTTGCTGGGTTCAGTCTAGTCCAGCCATTGAGCTGTGCATGTGACCCACAAAATTGTGGTGTCACTACATGCATTACTAACCTGTATGAATGAACTGTCCTTAACATTGTAACTGTTAGTTATCAGAGTAATGATGTCATAGACAGCCCCAGAAGGTCTTGTTAGGGTATGTTCACACTGCGTAATTGCGGGGCATATTTCGACATGTATTTGCGCTGCAAAACGGCTGAAGCCCCAATACATATCAGCTCTCAGGAGTTAATACCTCCTGCTTCCTGATGCATTTGAGGTGTTAAAGAGGGAATGATGCCACCCATGCTTAGAAAGCTCGTCAGTGCGTACTCCGCATTGGTTGTAAAGTACGCCTGCAATACACGTGTAACTACTCTAGGCGTGTTCACGCTTATCACGCGATTGTGCGCAGATTGGCACAAATCGCCGTGAATACGGCGGAGGAGCGGGCGCGCTCCTGGCCCCAAAACAATGCATTGTTTACGGCAGCTCTGCGCGTAAATAATGTGCTTGTCACTTTCCCCCCCCGACGATTTGCCGATGCGGGGTAGGAGGAGGGAATCCACTGTTCTCAAATGAGAGCATGGATTACCGTATGACTCAGACGGATTGGCGCCGTACTGAAGCGCAAATCCGGCGCGGAATACGGCGCCAATCCGTCGGCAAATAAGCCGTGTGAACGGGGCCTTAGACATCCAGGAATGTCAGGGAAGCCAGCGTAGCCCACGATTGCAGCATAGTGGGCTCCATTGGGGACACAAGGAGCCCCCTCCCTTTGTCTCTCCATTTGCTGCGGTTACAGTCAGCTGCGGCAGCTAAGGGGTTAACCGACAGCAGGCAGAGCAAACTCTGCTCTTCACCAATGGCGCAGGGAGTCAGCTGTAATACACTGAATGGAGCCGATATCTAGTACGAACTGGCATGTCCTATTGCGGTAAATGAGTCGCAATCAGGACGTGCCGGTACGTCCCATTGCACAAAGGGGTTAATGGAGCTGAGCTGCAATGCCAGACATAACCTATGGACAGGTGTGGCAGTGTTTCTGAAAAAAAATCAGTCATGTTTTTCAAATCCTAGACAACTCCTTAATAATAATAATAATAATAATAATAATAATAATCTTTATTTATAATAATAATCTTTATTTATATAGCGCCAACATATTCCGCAGCACTTTACAATATAGAGGGAATAAGCACAGACAAACCAGACATTACATTATAAAAAAGCTACTGACAAATCAGACACGAGGTGTGAGGGCCCTGCTCGCAAGAGCTTACAATCTATTAGGGTGTATGGGTGAAACAAAGGCTGACAAGTGCTTGGTTTACAATGGACCAGCCATGTTACATAAATATGGGGTAGTATACATAAAATGTGGATGAACCTGCCATCCCAACCATTACATCTATATACAGATAAGTGCCTGTGGGTGCCAAAGTGCAGGAAGTGACGAATGTGTGACAGAATTTGGAGGGATAGCAGTTAGGGATCTTGATAGGCTTGTCTAAGAAGATGAGTTTTCAGAGCGCACTTAAAACTGTGAGGGTTGTGAGTGTGCCTGATCACATGGGGTAACATGTTCCAGAGAACTGGTGCAATACGTGCAAAATCTTGGAGACGGGCATGGGAGTCCTTTAATTCTTATAGCTAAAACTATAGCCGTATCCTTTCAAATGTGTAATGAACAAATTCCCCTGTAACACATGACAGACTCCTTCATTGGTCTATGCCACAAACAAGAACTTATATATGAGCATCTGATCAGAACCTACTTGGATGTAATTATCTTCCTTGCAGTCAGAGAACAGTAGTGGAGAACTGGGTCAACTAGAAGTGAAAAAGTCAATAAAAGGCTTCAAAATTTACAAAGTCACTGGACAGATGGATAAAACATAACCTTTATGTATGAATCAAAAGGACATATGTCATGCTGAATATACAAATCTAAAAAATAATAAAAATAGGTATACGCCCTCCTAACATAATCCAGAAGTAATGGAAGAATGACTGTCTACCAGGAGAGTACACAAACTCTTGCCAGGAACAAGCGCCAAACATGGTGCGGGGGGCTAAAAAAAAAACTCCCCCATATCAAAAACATCTAATGCTGTTCCCTAGCTATAAAAAGTGGGTCAATCTTCCCGATAAGTTAACTAGTGCGTAACATTCTAGGACAATATGAGGAATCCAAGTCTAAGGGCGACATGTATGAATTCGAATGCGTACCTTTTTTTGACTTGGCGCCGACACTCCAGTTCTCCAGAGTGTAGAATACGACAGTATGAAGATTGTTGGCGCATTACATAGAGCTTACTGCGCCAAACTTTGTATGGGCATAGAGTGTAATGCGCCAAACTTGGCACACTAAGCTCTATGTAATGCGCCAAAAATCTGTCGTATTCTACACTCTTCTATATCTATTTAGAACTGTGGTGTTGGCACCAAGTAAAAAAAAAGTACGCATTCGAATTCATACATGTCGCCCTCTTAATGTTTCAATGCTCGGATTATGAGATTCTGAGAGTGTAGAATACGACAGGCTTTTGGCACATTATATAGAGCTTAGTGCGCCTAAAATCTTCATATTGTCGTATTCTACACTCTGGAGAACTGGAGTGTCGGCGCCAAGTAAAAAAAAAATACGCATTCGAATTCATACATGTCGCCCTAAGGGTGTAACTATGAGCATTACAGAGGTGGCAATAGCACCTGGTGCCTCAAGGGACCCAAAGACCACCTTATCACATAAGAAGACTTTGCACTGGGACCTAGGAGCCTAAAGTCACATCTCTATCTAAGGCTCCGTCCACACAACGGGGATTCCGACTTGAAATACTCATCTAAAACCAAAAGTAAATCATCCCCATTGACCTCAATAGAAAGTATGTGTTGTAGTCCATGCATCGTGTACTTTCTCAGTTGGTTTTTAAGAGTAAAAAAACTTTTAACATGTTTATTCTTCTATCGTATTCCACTTGTGAATCCTTGTAGACCTGAATGGGACTCGTTTTCTAAATCCACAGGAATCCGCCGGCAAAAAAACTTATTGAAAACCGTTTAGTCCGATGCAGTTTTCAATGGTTAGATTCTGACAAGTAAATTTTACTCGTTGTTTGGACATACCCTAAAAAATTATAAGTAGCTGCATAGCACTTAGGGTTAGGGAGCAAGGAGCCACCAGAATAAAGTTAGTGTACCCAATGTGAGTCACAAAGTGGTCCCCTTGGTATAGTGCTACGTTAAAACCAAGCACACCATTGTTTCTCTTGTGAAATTCTCAATAAGTTTGATGTGTTACATGACCTCTTCCCATTAGAAAGAATAAAGTTGGATCTAAAATGGCTGACTTCAAAATGGCCGCCATGGTCAACACCCATCTTCAAAAGTTTTACTCCTCCCATATACTAATATGCCGCAAACAGGAAGTTGATATCACCAATCATTCCCATTTTTTTTAGGTGTATCCATATAAACAGCACACCCTGTACAATGGTGCTTTAGAATGGCATGAGTAATTTGGCTCATTTCTAAGAGGGTGTGACTGTCAAGTTCTCAGTGAACAAATATTCCATTATAAGGTTTAGAGGGCTCCAAAATGACAATCGGTCCAAGCCAGAACTCCTCCAATAATGGAAAATATGCCCTATTTAGTTCAATTTAAAAAAAAATATGTGTTATTAAGCTGATGTTAAGGGATATACTTCTTGGCAAGATGTGTTCTCAGACAAGGAAATGGGAAAATGATGTCACTTAAAAGGTTAATCACTTAGGAGAAACATTATTACATATTGTCCATCTATGGTGGCCCATGCTGGTGAACACGTCTCGTCCCCTGAGACACACAAACACTGTATGAAAAATACAATGTCCTCCATATCCCGTCATCTCCTTAACATCTATCCCTAACTCCTTCTTGGCTTCACTGATGCTCTATAACCTTGAAAGTTTCCACTTCCTTGTAATTTCACCAAAAGTAATCCATGTACGGTACATAGACAGCCTAGAGCATGTAGACCAATAATGAATCAAGCGTCTTGCCAATCCTCCTAGAACTCTGCTCAACCTCTCTCACGTTTTGTGACTACGTCAAGGTTCACCGCACCCCTATCTGTCTGGATCCAAATGCGCCCGGCCTCATATATTATCTCAGGTTGTCATCTGCTAAGCTGTGGCCATTCACAATTTTCTGTCCACTTCTTAATTGGAAACTGTTTTTTTCCTAATCTCTTCTGGTCTCTCTTCCAGTAGTTGTCATGATGTGAGCAGTGACACAATGTGGATGTGCTGTTTATGAGGAATGGAGGATTTGTAACAGTAGCCATTTATATCCAATTCTCTGTGTAGTGTCTGGACATGTTCTGGCAGACGCATCTTGCTTCTATGAAAGTGTCTGCAGCTTACAGTAGCCATAGCATCATCACCTCTGTGAATAATGTATCACTGCATGACATCAACCGTACATGAGTTAAAGGAGGCGAGAGCAAGTACTTGTCTTGTTCATCTGTGTCGAAAGTCCTTGCCAGCTCCAACCAGAAGTAAAGAAGAATCTAAAACATTTATTACAACCATAAAATGTCATATCCCAAAAACCCTGAAGTGAATATTCAACGTTCCTCATAAAATGGATGGAAGGTATCACATAACACCTATGTCAAACCGTAGAAAGCCGGTTAATAAGAGCCCTGCATCTTTCCATTGCCTAATAGTTATTCCAAAATAATCTGGAGGTAAAAGGCCACACAGGGGGTAGGGAACCTACCACATGCAAAGCTTCCCCATATACAAACTCAAATTTCAATGTTCCCCAAAGGTCAGAAAATATATTTTATCAATTATTCTTTGCTCACCTTGTACAAATCGAAAAATACTTAGGTTACAATTTTAAAAGATGGATCATTAACTGTTATCATAATGTCCATGGTAAAATGAGTCATCTTGGCATGAAGACATTTATTCTAAGGGTTGGAATATTCATTAATTTCTACATTCATTCTCATAAATGTAGATATATTTCATTGGATGCCCACAATCTTTCCCAGTGTCAAAAACATCTAGGCACTAGATGGGCCAGGGGAAAATGTCCTGTATAAGAATTGGTTCCCACTTGCACTGGCTTTAGTCCATCCATTATATGACAGATATCAATGTCACTTGATAGACCCCTGTTACGGTAGTGGATCCTCTGGACCACCGCAAGCGATCGTGTAAGCCGTACAAGGGAGCGGAGTCTAAGTAGCACCCGGTTTTCACCAGTGCCTGCCGCAAAGCGGAATGGACTTGCTGCGGCGGATTACTACCAGGTCGCTTCCACTGGCGTGACTTGCTTGCGATGGCAGCCAAGGGTGAGCGTGGTACCAAATCATAACACGTAGCCGTAGTCGTGGACAGGCAATAAGGTCAGGGCAGGCGGCAGAGGTTCGTGGTCGGAGGATGTAGCAGGAGGTCAGAAACACGGATAGGTCAGGAATGCACAAGGTAACGCTTTCTCTTTGACACAGGGTACAAATAGATCCGGCAAGGGCAGGCCTGGGGTGGTGTGGTTATATAGGGTCAGCAGCCGGCTAAACCAATTACCAGCACACTGTCTCTTTAAATCTCCGGGACCTGCCATGCGCGCGCCCTAGAGGGCGGTAGCGCGCACAGCAGCCGGCCGGGGAGTGCACGGAGACAGGAGCGTGGCCAGGTAAGTTAGTGCTCCCAGGGGGGGCGAGTGAGCCCGCTGCCCGACATGCGGACAGTGGCGCCACTCGTCCCCGCAGCCGGGGAAGCAAGAGAGTCATGGCTGCGCCCGTCACCCGAACCGCGGGGAGAGGGGTCAGCCGTGACAACCCCACTGACTCACAACATAGTGTTGGGGCTCCAAATTGGTGTCTGTCGTTTGGATGGGAAGAATATTGCCTCATGCTATTCTAGCCATGAAGTCTAACAGAATTTGCAAGTGAGCTTCTGACATAAGTGTGAATAGAATCTATGGACAACCAGTCTTGAACTAGCTCAGAGTGAAACAGGGGAAACCACCATTGGGTCCCTAAGCAGGGTGGGTCCCTAGGTATGGCAGACTTCAAACCGCCGGCCGCCCGAAACACATTGTAGATGTTCCTTCTTCCATCCTGTTTTTGGACGGTTTATGAACATCTCAATGTGAAGGGGGAGGGCTAATCGCGGAGAAAATCCGCCCCCTGCGGCCGTGGGGACGGCACTAAAAACCGGCCGCAAACTTTTACACAGGCTTCTATGGAAAACCCGCGCAGTCCCCACTGCACGGGTTTTCTGCCTGACGGTTTTTCAAACCGCCGGCCGCCCGAAAAACATTGTAGGTGTTCATTCTTCCGTCCGGTTTTCGGACGGTTTATCAACATCTCAATGTGAAGGGGGAGGGCTAATCACAGAGAAAAGCCGCCCCCCCACAGCCGTGGGGATGATTCAACTCCACTGGTGGACCCTAAGATTCAACTCAACTGGTGGGCCCCATGTATCAACTCCACTGGTGAGCCCCAAGAATGAACTCAATTAGTGGACCCTGATAAAAGAGACTTGATGTCTTCCCTTTAGTTTGTTCCTAGTCCGTTACCTTTGTTACTTATACAGCCTGTTTACCTCATGTTATTCTGATATATACATATTCCAGTGCTTCACCCACCTCAGGGGAGTAACATACAAACCTCACAAATACTTTTATATGAAAAATCTTTACTTGTGACATAGTAGTGACAAAACAATATACATTACATGAAGATACAACACATGAAGATTACAGGAAACAACCACACACAGAGGACTCTTGTTCATGTCCTCCCTGGACACCAGCAAATGTGGCCAATAATGTATATATATACTGTATATAATGATCAAGACACTGTGCTGACTCCTGAGACTATGCTTATTAATGGGCCATTGATACATGTACATATAGAGAGTCATTCAAAAATAGCATATAAAATACATATATCATCTACTTGTCCCAATAAAATCTAGTATCTATGTAAATATTATAGTATTTTCATGTATACATGTCAATAAAGTCATTCTGTTAATGTGATTAATAGACAATTACAATACTACAACAAAAAGCAACATACTGGTACCCAAATCAAATTCTGTTCGGCCCACGGAAGTTGTTGGACAGTTAGATATTAAGGGGGAAGCAGGCTTCCACTTTGGTAAATATTTCCATTAGATGTTTCTGCCTACTTACTGAACTCCACCATAGTACTATACTGTATAAATACTTTACAATGTGGGGATGTTACCCAGTTGCTTTTACATCTAGTCAATGGCCTCTGGGTAACAAGACACCTCAATGAGTGAATGCCACTGAAATGGTATATGTAGATAGTAATAGGACAGATTGGATGGGAACAATATTCTCTTAACAGACCCCAAGAATGAACTTCACTGGTGAGCCCCAAGAATCAACTATTCTGGTGGGCCCCAACCGCCAAAGTTTGACACTGAGACCAGCTTTAGTTATATTTACAGAGAGGACAGCAAAAAGGTACTTTTTTACCACAACAAATTTTTGTTTGTAGACATATTTTTTATCTGGAATAATCTACCTACAGAAAAAGGAAAAGCATGTCATTAACGTAACATGCTATCAGGGTGACAATGGAAGAATAAGGCTCTGTTCAAATTATAGTCAAGGTTTCCATTATAATGGCAACCCTGATGGCACACACCAGACCATGTAAATAACTATAGCCGTAGCAGCTATCACAGCTGCTATGGGACCCAGAGGTTAAGGGGACCAACTCATATGCAAGAACAGTGTACTTTCTGGGACCGGTGGCTTTCTACTATTAAGCACTTCTATGTGGGTTCTCTGATATATGGCATTATTATTTAAACCTTATTGTTACTCCTGCTGTGATTTTAGCTTCCCGTCATGAGGTAGTGAGGGCCATATCATTCTGCTATGGCGCCCTATTAATTCTAATTCTGCCCCATTGGAGTCTGATGTACCCCACTGGCCTATAATGGGATCTGTCAGGTTCTTCCCGGTATCCCTAGTTTTGATGGGAAGTATTGCACTATATGCTGTGCTATTCTTCCTGTCGAATGTGACTCAACGACTAATTAAGACCCTGAACAGAGTGTGAACATAGCTTTATGGAGTATCCCATGTGCTGACACAATAATGGGCTATAAAGACCATCAAAACACAATCCCAGTTGGAGGGGACCTTGTAGCCAGTTACTCAGTGACATTCTATTTTATTTCAGTTATTGGACCGTATTGAAGAACAGTCATGTGTGTGCAAAGTGTAGCATTCCTGTTCCAAAGCTGTAGTATGCATTTCATTCAGATTCACATTGGGAGACATGAATGATTGGGTTTTTCACCCTTTTTTTGGCGAAAAATGCACCTAAGTGAGCAGTTTACGATGTCTAATAGGCCTAATGAATGTGTTAGGAGCATTGCTCGTAAGACTCAACACTTTTTAATGCACCTAACATGAGGGGGTGTTCTGGGGGTGTCCTGGGGGCCTCGCACCAAACTCGTAATATTAGACACATATATGAATATAGTTTGGCAAAACTAGGCGCATTGCTGCTCGGACAGGCAGACCTATTTCAACGTGGTCTGCCTGAGCCTGAGGAGTCGAAGTGAAGCTAGATTTGCTTTTAGGGAAAAAAATGTCCCTTATTTCTCAACTTACATCAGTGCAATAATAAAAAGTAATTTATGATAATTATCAAACTAAATAAAATTAAATTTAAATTTTAAATTAAATATTTAAATTTAATAAAAAATTATCATATAAAATAATTATAAAAATATATAATATCCCAAAAATATAAAAAATATCTCCTATAAAATGTGTTTAAATTTAATAGAATCTAAAACTAGTTTTACATTAAATAACCCATTGATTATGTTGTTCAGATTTTTAATTTTTACTACATTATATTGGAAATTTACTTTTGCTGCTCTCACCCTTTATTCTACATACAGCAAGAGCCAGCACATCACAGGTCTTGCTGGCACCTGTGGTTCACCAAGCAAGATCAGTACCATAGTTTCTATTCACTGACCTGCTATTCTAATGACTTTTCTTTTATTCTATCTATAGTCTTTATACATGTTTGGCGCATTACTAATGTGCCTACGTTTCATAAGGCGGCACACACATAGACAAGGCGCAATGAACTTTAGACTCCATTTATAATCGCACAAAAACCACTTTCATACATTCAGGCGCATTATACACTGAAAACCAGGCGTGATATTTCCCTTTGAAGCGCCTTCCTTCATATATGTCTCCTATTGTTTTACTTTGTTTTTTATCTATTTTTTCCAACATTAATTTCTGACATCTTGCCCTTTTGAAAACTTGCATTGAAAAAATTTTTAAAATGACATTGTTTCACCATATGTTTTTATATGACAAATGACAAAACAGTTTTAAAGAAAAGTTAAACTTTAAAGTTAAAGGCTACTTTTTGTAAGAATATTCCCAGAAAACAGATCAATCACTGGGTGATCTTCTGCTTCGACTCCCAAAAATCAGTTGCAATTTGTGAAGAGACTATTAAGCATGTGTTCAGCCCTCACTCAGGTCTCTAGAAAGAAAAGTTGAAAAGTCATAGGTATCAAAAAATGGTGCCGCCATGTGAATTTAAAAATAAAAACAAGTTTAAATAAAAAAAAAAAACAGTAAAGCATAAAACTGTCAAATTTGATATCACTAAAACATAAGATATCAATAGGATGTCACTTATACCAAACATTGAACTCCATGAAAACAAAGCTCCATAGTGAAGGTCTCCATGGCTGCCATCTTACTACTCCTATTGCACTGTTATTTAATACATTTCTATTACATAACAGTATACAAGTACCTTAGAAATTGTGTTTTGATTAATATTCTACCCAGGAAAGATTTTTTAGGGGGGTAGCTTAGTACATTATAGTGTACAGTAAATTGTTCTATTAAATAGTACATCTTGTCATGCAAAAAACAATTCCTCATATAAATATGTAGACAGAAAAAAAAATCTTATAGATATTTGTAGGCGGAAAGGAAAAAATGGGTGCGACCAAAAATCTTTGCCTTCGGAAAGGGTTAAAGGATTCTGTCTGGTTCTGAAACCCATTTCTGTTAGGAAATTCTGAGTTCTCTGTTTGGCCATGTCTCCACAGCACTGGTTTATGGTCGGATTTTCAGTGGATTCAGTATTTAGAATCCAGTGAAAATCCAACTATAACCAGTGCTATGTAGACTGCAATAGAAAATTCGTGGTGTAGTCTACACGGCATGGATTTTCTACTGTGGCTTTCCTAAACCGCCACCCACCGAAGGAAAGATAGAATATGCTCAATTTTCCGCCAGATTCTTGTAGCCCCAGGAAATCTGAAAAATTACTGCGATTTTTAGCCCAAAAATTGTGGTGCAGTGGAGTTAAAATACTGTTGGATTTTCTACGGTATTTTAACTCTGCTCTGTAGACCCGGCCTTTAGGTTCCTTATCTTTGGAGGACCCGTCTGCTCCTGCATTTCCTTGACAACCTATTGATTTGAATGAACAGGGAGTAATACTTCATTTTCCCAGTGGTGAACCTGAAGAGAAATTTAATGTACTGGTCTCCATACATTCCATAACAGCTGAATGGTGAAGGTCCTAGACATTTCTAACAAGTAAAAAATTGTCCACACTGATACCCCCTTTAAAAGACCACTCTGGTTATTTTGCTTTTGTACCCTGTAGTTCAATCATCCTCAAACTGCGTCCCTCCAGCTGTTGGGAAGCTACAACTCCCATCATGCATTTATATAATCTATAACAGTGGGAATGATGGGAGTTGTAGTTTCCCAACAGCTGGAGGGCCACAGTTTTAGGATGCCTGCTTTAGTTAATTACAAATTACTTCTTGGTACACAGCAGTGTCATTTTCCTTACCTGCAGCTGAATAAAGGATTTCTCACTGCTGCCACTGGAACATGTGACCTGCTCTCTGGGTTGCTGAAACCCACAGCATGATTTGGTGACTCTCCCTATGCATTCCTAAAGGAAGTTCAAAGTCAGTCTCAAAGGAATACATAGAGAGACTGACCTCCTGTCAGCATCAAAAACACAGTTTCTTTCAGCTAATCAGAGATCAGGTCATGTGACCTAACAGAAACTGTTGCATCAGCCAGAAATCCTGTATGCAGCTGAAGATAAGTAAAGTCACCACCACTACAGCTTACCTAACATACATTTCTAATTAACTAAGATGTACTCCTTTAAAGGGGTTTTGCCACGATGTAATGTTGACATGGGATCCTCCAAAATGGGTATTTAATCACTTTTCTAAATATATGTGATTACAAAAAGTGAAGCCTCTGAGAGCTACAGCTTTCTTTAAAAGCCCTTAGTAACTTAAAAGTTTGCATTAGACACAACCAACTTGAGCTGAGGAGCTGACCTGACCGTGCTTGCGTGTATGCACTTCTTATCTGATGACAGGGAAGATGAATGAGCTATGAAGGGACTGTGGAGAAAGTGCAGTGTATGAGTCTGTCTGCTGTATAAAGAATCCACTGTTGTAATGTTATTATTTGAGTTAACTTTTGAGACGCTCCCTTATTCCTCACTCTCTGTCCACCCCTTCCATCTCCCCCGTGCAGCGTTCATGACTCAGCATGATTTGTTTATCTTCTGTCTGAGCAAGATAACAGGTAAGGTAAGTCACTTCGTGGCAAAACCCCTTTAAGTCAACCTCTTTATTGATCTCCTCTTATACGACGAGTCATCAACTAGAAGAGAACGGACCCTACATATGATTACAAAAAAACATTTCAAAAGAGGAAATTGTCATTTTCCCTCCGCTGTTGACGTCTCTGCCAATCAATCAGAGGTGGATCCAGATACTTAAAACTGTGTCCAGTTCAAAGCATTCCTCACTAAGTTGCATTAAGTGAATGCCTTTTTCCTATTACTCATTATAAGGGTCATAACAAAACCTAGTTAAGCATTGCATTCAAAGACTGGAGAAGCCACTACCTCCCATGTGTGCTACGAATGAGAAAACACTTCACATAAAAAGTAACTAGAGCACGTATGTGTATTTTTCTTGTAGTTATAAATCTCTGGATTATTTTTATTGGTGAGAGAACATTCTTTCTATTAGTAACCTAAGAAACTCGAAGGAAACTTCTGTTCATCTCCATTCCCCATTGCCAACTCCATCTTCTCTTGTAGAAATGGGGAAGAATATAAAGTTTTTTCCTTCATGATGTTAGTGAAAATGTTAGAGAGAGGGGTCTGGGAGTAGAAATTTTTTTCCGTGGTTGAGGTTTCAGTGTTTCATTCCAGATTTGTAACTGGAAACAGCAGCCGTGGCGGAGAAGATGCCTTCACGGAGATGAAATGATACATTGTTGTCAGGGAATTTTTGTCGTAGTGGAGCACATACATTCAGAGTTGAGATTTTGAGGGTTTAGTCAATAAATGATTAAGGGCTTTAAGGGACCAGATGGTGCACTCACAAGGAAGGAATCCAGTGCACACCTTGAGGAGGTTAAGTCCTTCTTGGCTTTGCTGTAGGAAATGCAAAGTGCACATTTGGCATAGAAGGAACCCAATGACATTTCCATGGTTGACTTTTTCATGATATTAAAGCAATGATTGCTATCAGCGTGTTACGCCCGGCAGGATGTGGATCCACTGGACCTCCGCAAGCGATGGCGTAAGCCACGCCTGGGAGCGGAATCTAAGTGGGTCCTGGTTTTCACCAGAGCCTGCCGCAAAGCGGGATGGTCTTGCTGTGTCAGGAGTCCACCAGGTCGCTACCCCAGACACGACTAGCTTGCGGAGGCAGCTGAGGGTCAGGGTCGACGGGCGACTCAGAGACAAGGCAGGCGGACAGGACAGGTCAGGCAGCGAAGGTCCAAGGACAGGCGATAGGAACTGGCAGAACGGTATACGGAGCACACTAGCAGAAGGCTATCTCTGCAGGCAAGAGCTGTGAAGATCCAGCAAGGGCTTGGAGGAAGGGAAACCCTTAAAGAGGGTCAGTGGCTGGCAAGACCAATTACTGGCGCGCTGGCCCTTTAAATCAGAGCGAGCCGGGGAGCGCGTGCCCTAGGGAGCAGGGACGCTCGCAGCGACCGACAGGAGAACGCGGAAGCACAGGAGCGCGGCAGGGTGAGTATGTGCGGCCACGGCCCGCACCACGGAACGCGGCGCCCATTATTTCGGGACCGGGGGTGCCTGCAGGGCTACCAATGGGCTGCGGCGCCATTCGTGACACAGCGAAAGTGAATATATCATGATGGGCTGTTACATTGGCATCCTGGTGGTGTCCTCAACACAAACTAGTACAGAAGGAACTGGACCATGAAAGAACAACTTATATACTAAAGCTACGTCTACAGAGCACTGGCTTCCTGTCGGATTTTTAAGCGGAATCAGTATTTAGATTTCTGAGGTCGAATTTAAAATTCAAAATCCATTCAGCAACATAGAACCTGTTCTATAATCCGTTGAAGTTCACATGAAAACTGCAGAATTTAGTACTGCTCAATGTAATGGGCCAGACGAAAACTGATCCAATTCTATTACAGAATCCAAGGGTATTTCACAGTTGACGTGTAGATGTAACCTAACAGATAAGATGAGATATGGAAAAAAGAGAGGAAAGGGTTTGTGTATACTTGTACCCAGGCTAAGGGACCAAAGACAAATTTCCATAGACTTCAATATGGCTGACTATTGACAAAACGTCCTGGTCTTGCTTACATTAGGAAGTACTGTAGGACTGGGGTTGTTCTTGAAATCTATACAGAACATGTGTGTCATGGGGGCTGGCGTGGTTGCCGCGGTGCCCTGCGGCCCCCCCCTGCCCGCAGGGGGTCCGGCGCGGGTGCCGCGGCTCCCCGCGTCCATGCCCCCGCTGCTTAGTCACTGGCGTCAGTTCTCTTACCCGTCCACGCTCCTGTGAACGCAGCTCCTGCCTGTCCCGACCGCCGCGCGCGTTCCCGCTGCTTAGGGCGCGCGCGCGCGATGGCTGGTCTGGATTTAAAGGGCCAGCGCAACATTAATTAGTTATTGATGGCCGCTGGTCCTATATAAGGAATACGCCCCCAGCACTCTCTGCCAGTTTGTTGGTGTGCATTAGTGAGTCTAGAGCAGGGGTGGGCAATTAATTTTCCCATGGGGCCGCATGAGAAAGTGCGATGGTTTTGGGGGGCCGGACTAACAAAAACATAGGATGAACGGGGAAAAATTCGGTTTGGGGGGATTATCTTTGTGGAAACTTGCTGGGGGATGTATCTATATACCTGCATATATACTGATGGTACACAGTAAGGCAGGTATATACAGCTCTCCTCAGTAAGGTAGGTATGTAGATGTATGTCCCCTCAGTCTGTCAGGTATATACAGCTCCCCTCAGTCAGGTATATAGTTATAGGTACCCGCAGGCAGGTATATAGATAGGTACAGCTCCCCTCAGGCAGGTATATAGATAGGTACAGCTCCCCTCAGGCAGGTATATAGATAGGTACCGCTCCCCTCAGGCAGGTATATAGATAGATATAGCTCCCCTCAGGCAAGTATATAGATAGGTATAGCTCCCCTCAGGCAGGTATATAGATAGGTACAGCTCCCTGTGGCAGGAATATAGATAGGTACAGCTCCCCTGCGGCAGGAATATAGATAGGTACAGCTCCCCTGAGGCAGGAATATAGATAGGTACAGCTCCCCTCAGGCAGGTATATAGATAGGTACAGCTCCCCTCAGGCAGGTATGTAGATAGGTACGGCTCCCCTCAGGCAGGTATATAGATATTTATAGCTCCCCTCAGGCAGGTATATAGATAGGTACTGCTCCGGTGAGGCAGGAATATAGATGGGTACAGCTCCCCTGAGGCAGGAATATAGATAGGTACAGCTCCCCTTAGGCAGGTATATAGATTGGTACAGCTCCCCTCAGGCAGGTATATAGATAGGTACAGCTCCCCTCAGGCAGGTATATAGATAGGTACAGCTCCCCTCAGGCAGGTATATAGATAGCTATAGCTCCCCTCAGGCCGGTATATAGATAGGTACAGCTCCCCTCAGGCAGGTATATAGATAGGTATAGCTCCCCTCAGGCAGGTATATATATAGGTACAGCTCCCCTGAGGCAGGAATATAGATAGGTACAGGTCCCCTGAGGCAGGACTATAGATAGGTACAGCTCCCCTCAGGCAGGTATATAGATAGGTACAGCTCCCCTCAGGCAGGTATATAGATAGGTACAGCTTCCCTCAGGAAGGTATCTAGTTAGTTAGGGCTCCATACAGGCAGGGTATATAGTTAAAGCTTCACACAGGCAGGTATATAGCTAGTTAGGCCTCCATACAGACAGGTATATAGTTAAAGCTCCACACAGGCAGGTATATAGTTAGGGCTTCCCACAGGCAGGTATATAGATAATTAGGGCTTCTCACAGGCAGGTATAGAGATAGTTAGGTGTGTCCCCAGGCAGGTATAGAGATAGTTAGGTGTGTCCCCAGGCAGATATACAGATAGTTAGTTGTGTCCCCAAGCAAATATATAGATAGTTAGGTGTGTCCCCAGGCAGATATATAGATAGTTAGGTGTGTCCCCAGGCAGGTATACAGATAGTTAGGTGTGTCCCCAGGCAGATATATAGTCAGGTGTGTCCCCAGGCAGATATATATATAGTTAGGTGTGTCCCAAGGCAGATATATAGATAGTTAGATGTGTCCCCAGGCAGGTATAGAGATAGTTAGGTGTGTCCCCAGGCAGGTATAGAGATAGTTAGGTGTGTCCCCAGGCAGATATATAGTTAGGTGTGTCCCCAGGCAGGTATATAGATAGTTAGGTGTGTCCCCAGGCAGGTATATAGAAAGTTAGATGTGTCCCCAGGTAGGTATAGAGATAGTTAGGTGTATCCCCAGGCAGATATATAGTTAGGTGTGTCCCCAGGCAGGTATATAGATAGTCAGGTGTGTCCCCAGGCAGGTATAGAGATAGGGTTTCCCATAGGCAGGTATATAGTCAGGTGTGTCCCCAGGCAGGTATATAGTCAGGTGTGTCCCCAGGCAGATATATAGTCAGGTGTGTCCCCAGGCAGGTATAGAGATAGGGCTTCCCACAGGCAGGTATATAGTCAGGTGTGTCCCCAGGCAGGTATATAGTCAGGTGTATCCACAGGCAGGTATATAGTCAGGTGTGTCCCCAGGCTCCCCTGAGGCAGGAATATACATATACAATATATAGAACGAAAAGGATGCCAGCTCACCGTCAGTGTTCCACCCCTGGACGTGCACGGATAGACTGGAAACAAGTCTCAGGTGATCCAAACAAACGAAGAGGAAGTCCAGCTCAAGACCAGTAGGTAGAAAATATGAAGATAGCCTTTTATTCCAAATGCATTAAAACAGAGTCGACATAACCATGATGTAGTTGTAGTAAGAAAAAACGCTAAGCGTTTCGGGGATAATT
>JAODAL010041165.1:0-36167 GCA_025379985.1 Phyllomedusa bahiana
TTTTTACATCTTTGTACAGAAAAAGTAGTGCGGGAAACACAATACTGCATGCAGAAAGAATCTCGACCTACCCTAAAACCCAAACCCAGGGGAGATTTTTACAGAGTAAAGGGGTTTGTTCTGAAAATGGTGAACTAATTATTCAAACAACATCACTAAAAAACCTTAAGGAAAAGGGGCTACCCAATGTGGAATATAGTTTAGGGCAAAACTTTTGGTTGCAAAAAAAAACGGGAAAGAATTAAACATAATGAAAAAAAAAAAAAAAAAAGAAAAAGAAACAAGTACCATTTTCCCTTTTTGACTTTTGTAACGCGTTCATAATCAATACAAACAGATTACTGAATTAATAAAAAAAAATTTCCCCATACTTTGTCAAGACAAAAACAGCAAAAATTTTTTAAAAGGGGAGTCAGATACGTACCAAAACGTGGACCTCTCTAGCTGAGCTTTCCCAAGCCTTTTTAACGATACTGTCGTGACACCTCGGGGGTTGTCAGTCAATGGAAACTTTAAATAAGGATTACGATCAACATGTGTCAATCCCAAAAAACCCAGATTTCACATTTCTCTGCCAACAAGGTGACCTTGTTACAGTATTGTATTTTTAAAAAGTAATTCCCGAATCTTTCTATCTATAAAATGCAAACAGTGGACCTAATTTATATTGGCCATACTATTAGAAAATTAAAACGGAGAATATATAAACATATATCTCAAAAAAAAATAGGGGTCATATAAATTGTCTTGCTTCAAAGCATTTTGCAACAATTCACGGGGGAGATTGTCTAACTTCTTTTTTTTTCGGGATAAGAAGGAAAAAACCCCCGGCCCTCAGGAGGGTTTTTGAAACAGTTACTCTTGAAGAGGGGAAGTTTTCTGGATTTTTAATTTAAACACTAAAATACCATAGGTTTAAATTATAAAAATGACATTTTGTATTATTATTGATTTTTTTATAATGGGGCAAAATATGTTTTTTAAAAATTTTACCATTTTTTTTGCTTTACCCAGTGTCATGTTCATGACGTGAATGTGTTTTTTTACTTCCGGACGGGAAATATTTAGCTTTTTTTCCTAATTATATGGAAAGCTAGATTAAGGGTTCTAAACCCGAAACGCGTGAGCAAAATTGGATGCAAAAAGGAAAATTTTTAAATTTTTTAACCTAAAAAAAGATTGATAGAAGGAGCCGGAGAAAATTCTATTTTTTGAATATATTTGAATAAGCCCATTTGAATCCATGGCAACCCAGGCTCTTCACCACCTCCACGCTCTAGGAACTACCCTTGGATTAATTCCCTCATGTGGGGAAACCCTCAGAATTGGGTAAAAAAAGTTCCCTCGTTTTATAATTACTGCCTAACAAAACACGGGCAGGGTGGAAGTTTTAGGCTTACTACACAAATTACCAAGGATAATAGAACAGTATAGAAGATAGCACCTGGGATTTAACATTCATAGCATTTTGATAGTTGCCTAAAGGAGGGGGATGCTAAAGCATGTGCGGAAAGGGAGGGGCCCCCCTTACTTCAATCCCAAGAGATGATTTGCACACTAGCAACACTAATTAACTAAAATGTTTTTTTTAAAATTTGCAAGCTCCCCAAATCAATTTTTTCTTGGAGGGAAAACCTCTTTAACATGGGGGAAAAAACCAGATCCGGGTCTAAAATGTCCCTAAAAACTCGGGAAAGTTGTTGAGCATTTCCCCCATCTTGGCGCCATTGGGGTGGGGCATGCACCCAAGCATGGTTATACGACCAACGTTTTGGAAGAACAGTTTTGCAGTAATAAGAAGGTGTGTGCTTTATTTAACCCCTACTTGACTCTCTCACATAGTGATATGACTCTTTTTTTTTTCCAGACCATTTCCAAGAGCAAAAAATTTTTTTAATAGTGTTGAGCGTTTATTATCACAAAGTTGAAACGCAAGGTTTTTAGGGGCCCCCCCCAATTTTTTAGACATGCGATAATTAAGGCTAAAATCTGTGACATCTATTAAATTGCCCATTTTGGGCGTTTCCCTTAATTTCGGCGGCCACAAATCGATTACAAAATAGGCAGGGTGGATGTTGTGCGACGTCATACTGGGATGTGTATGGTTGCATTGGCTGAAAAATCACTGTCCCGTTTTACTAGAAAAAAGCGTTTCCTGTTCACCCCAGTGTTCCCTCAGCGTCTCTAGGGGGACGTGGCTTCCCTGTGGCAAACAGTCAGCAAATTTATTCTATTTCTGCACAGAAAAACTATTATTGACCTTACAATTTAGTTAGATTAGAGTTTGGGAAATTTTATGTATTAGGTAGGTTTTTTAAAGGAGATCTCCCACTGTAAAGTCAGGGAAGGGGGGGGGGGGGGCCCTGCGGCGAACACGACAATCATAAAAAACACGGATAAGTTCACCAATACTTAGTGTAGCATTGCACTGCAATATTTTTTATTATTAACGTTTGCTATTGAAATTTTTCCCTGGTTTTGGGGCAGCCTAAACTTAAATTTTTGGATCACACATTTCTAGAAACTGCAGGTCTCTGTGTTAGGTGCAAAATCCATTTTTATTATCAGATACTTTAAATAGGTGTTCATTTTCAATTTTACCCTTCCACCTTTGTTCATATACCCACCTTGCACTTAAATCGAAAACAGCAATTTTATAGTCCCACAGTAAAATTGAAAGGGCAAAAAATACCGTGTATTAACGAAAACAAACAATACTGTTTTTTTTTTACTTTGGCGCATTACGTTTTTGTTCATTGAGAAAGTTGCACTAAATCTAAAAAAACAATTTTTTAGTCACCACGGTGAATCAAAAGGTGCAAAAAATACAATTTTTTATCCAATACTTTCAGATACGTGTTTTTGACTTTGGCACTCACTTTGTTCATTGACGCAGTTTGCAGCAAATTTAAAACAGAAATTTTTTATAGCACCACAGGTGAATTGAAAAGGTGCAAAAAATACATTTTTTATCCAAATACATTTAGATACTTTTTTTGATTTTTGGCGCACTACGCTTTTTCTTTGACGCAGCTTGCACGTAATCTGAAAACAGCAATTTTATAGTCACCACATGAATTGAAAGGGCAAAAAATCCCGGTATTAAACGAAAACATAACAGATACTGTTTTTTGGGCACTTTTGCCCCAGCCCAGATTTGTTGAAGGAGACACCTTGCATTTAAAATTTGAATCCAGCAATTTTTTTTGTTAGAGGGATTGAAAATACTGTGATTTGCCGTCTTTTAAAAAGGATTTCCCAAAATATTCCTACCTTCTCAAATTTTATGTTTTTGAACATGGAGCAAATCAGGGGGGGAACGAACAAAAAAGGGGGTAGCACTGGAGGTAGAGTACGAAAGAAGGTCCCCCTTCCAGGCGGGCGACAACACGCTACCAGCGGATCGTCATTTGCAGGACCGCGGGCCTTCATCGCTGGGTCAGGGCCCCTGTGAATTCATAACAAACAGCGCCCCCAATTTGTCCTTCAGTGGTTAATGCACCTGCATCCACGTTTTTCCCTCCCGTCCCCCAGCACGGCCACAAATGTCGCATCAGATCATCGCATTTTTCCAACATGAAGCACCAAATACAACTCGGAAACCCCCCACTGTGGATAATCCATTGTCTGAAGACCTTTTTGATGACAAAATGGGGTTGGGGTCAGAAGGCTGTTAAAAGATCAAGAGGTGATTTAGTCTGCTCTGCGCCCAGTTACTGATGCCATCAGAGGGGGGAAAAGGGAAGCCGGTCAATGGGCAAAAATCCCGGCGGTGGAAGCCTTGAGGCCCTCTTGCTTGTAGCCCGCACTTCTGGATGCAGAAAGTCAGGACGACCAATCCCCTGGTTGATAAAGTGATATGACGACATTGCGGATCCCATCCTGGTTTTTTTCAGCAAATTTTTGCTTGCGAGCGCTTCCAGTGGATGAGGGGAAAAAATTTGGGGTAGTGTAAATAGGGTCCCCCCCACAAAAAGGGAAGGGCGGTCCAGAATCCACTGATATGATTCCCCAGCCACGGTCAAGAAAACCCCCTCCTCGCTTTTTGCTGTAAAAAAAGGTCCGGGGACTTCTCAACCGGCCTTCTTGAGCAAGCTCTTTTTACCCACTTTGTTTATGCCGCCTTTGCGAAAAACCATAATTAGACAAGAACCTTAAGGGGTTTAAACCACCACCAACATTTAGTCACACACAAATGCATGAGCTGAAATGGAGGGGACATTGGCCAAAAAAGGCACACAGATCCCGGGCCCCCACCACGTCACCCCCCTGTCCCTACCCCTCCTCCTCCTCCACCCCCAAGCTTCCTCAGCTCCCCCCCATGTCTCTCAGAGTCAGATAAGGGATCAGCCCCGTTTAGCCTCCACCGTCGCCCAAACCACCAGCACCCCAGAGCCCATCCTACCCCTTCTCCTTCCGCCATTTTTTGACGACCCACGCCGTACAGGGGCCAGTCAAGCACCGCCCTTCTTTTTCAGGTTGGGAGAAAGAAACACTTTAAACCCAAACCACCCCAAAAGCCAAAAGCCTGAATGTCGCATTCCGGCTTTTGGCCTTGAAATTTTTCCCTTTTTTCCCTCTGGGGGGAAAAAGATGGGTTCCGCCACGCGGGCCCCTTTCCTCCCCCCAATACCAGATGCCGAGCAGGCATTTCTTTCCAGAAAAGCCGCCCTGCCCGGGCCCAGCCACGTGTCATCTAAAATTTCAAGCGCGTTGTCTGCATCTTGTGGGGGAAAAGTCCATCTCACCCCGCACATGATATAAGCAGGGAAAGGCCGCTATATCTCTGTACAGTTCATGGGTAGCTGGGTGGATGCCGGGGGGTGACGGGGGCTCTCGGGCTGGGCGCCCCTCTTCAAAACCGCAGGGTGGTCGGGGCCTTTTTCCCCCCCAAGGGCCCCTCTGGTGGTCACGGCCGAAACCAAGCCTTTTTAAATTTAAATCATCTTGGAGACCGTCCCCACACGGGTCAGGACGTGGACTGCTCCCCCAAAACGAGACCGAGGCTGGCTGGGTGACAAGAACCTTGGCCGGGCAATTGGAGCGAAACGGGCAAAAATCTGCGGCCGCCCTTAAGATCGGTAGGTGGGCAACCCTTGCCTGGCACATTCATGAACCGGGTCGTCCCAAAAATTTTTAAAAAGCTCCCCCGGTCTGGACGCCTGCTGAAGAAGGGTCGAGGTTGAGTTCGCACTCCCCGTTTGCACCCCCCCCTTCGCCCGCCGGGTGCGTGCAGCGTAGTCGGCCTCCTCGTAACCCTCATTGCTGACGTGCAACACCGGAATTCCACCCCCACACTCCAGCATTGTGGCAGCGCGCAATGCCATTACGCAGTAAAGTGAACATGCCTGACAAGCACGGTGCGGACCTCGGGGTTTGAGCCCCCGAAGGAAGGGGGTGAAAGAGCTCTGCACCCTCCTTGCCTTTTGAAGAAGCCACCAAAATGGTCAGTGCAGACAATGCCCTTGTCACACAGCATTGTGGGGTGATCTTAGATCTGGAAAGATGTTGGACATCGAAAAAAGGTCCCGCCAGGACGGAGAGGAGCGGGCACAGGCGGGCACGGAGCCTTTCTCTCCGTCAAATACAAGGCCCCACAGTTTCATATTTCATCGGCTTCATTAGGGAGTGGTTCGGGGTCCAGAGCTAGTGCAAGGTGGCGCATACTCTCAGGGTGCATCATCTCGGCAATCAGGGCTGTTTTTGAAGCTGTCCAAGGACGGAAAGGGAGGTATTCCTAGACCCGTTTTTACCGGGGCTCCCGCCTTGGAAAGAGGTTGGCGCGAATTTGAGGCGGAGGAGGAAGTAGGGAAAATCATTTGCGTGCCCCTCGACCCAAAGGCTTGGGGAAAACAAGGCTTCCATCTCTCACATGGGTGCTTGGGGGGTGCCCATTCCTCCAACATGATCCTCCATTAAGGCCATCAAAATGAAAACAGTTTTCTGGGGGGCCCCCTTGGATCCCGGGTAAAAAAAAAAAATCAGCACTTTCCTTTCCCCCTCCAAATAAGAGTAAAATGCAGGAAATGGAGACCTTTTGATTTTTCAACTGGGCTCTGTTGCGTCTGCTTCAATTCTTCAAAAGTCACGGTGGAACAACGCCACGACTGCAGCGTAGAGTGCCAAGTACCGTACGGCAGCACAGCGGGAAGGTGGCAGAAGCCTAATGGTTGCCTCTGGCAATTTTATTTACCCCAAACCCCAAAGCATCAATGCAGGGACACATTAACAAACCCCGAGACCCCGCTTTAAATCATGGTGCCCCGACTATCGCGCCAAACCGATGTTTTTGTTTGTTCCCGGACCCAAAGACTTCGGGGATCCAAAAGGCGAATGGCCCGAGTGGCTCGCCACGCCAAAGAGGTGTTGCCCTGCCCCAGCCACGTCATTCTTGGGACCTTTCAACAGCCGGGGGAGTCATTACGACAAAAGCATCCGGGTTTCCCCGATAATGTGGTCGTTTGACTTTCAAACAAGGAATGGACTCATGAGTTGTGGCCCCATTGGCCCAGGTCACCGATTAGTTTTTTTTCTGGTCTCTTCCATTCCTCTCCAAACAGAAATGGTCCCCTAAAAACTTTTTTTAAAATGAACAATTTTTTTCTGCAATTTTTTTCTCTTCCCAATAGTTCATTTTGTGGTTTTGGTGAGGAGAGTAAAAGACACCAGGTTTCATGACAAAAACCCTATTCCATTTTCTACTTTATCTTGAATTTTTTGCATTGCAATGGTTTTGGGGTCATTTGCCTCACAATTTTTTTTAAAAGTGGGTGAGAATCAATTTATAATTTTTTGGGGGCTGTTGCGGAGATAAAGCATAACATGGTCCTTTGGAACAGAAAAGTGGCTTTTAAGTGGCATTTTTTCCCTCACAATTTTTTAAAAGTGGGTGAGAAATCTTTTTTTAATTTTTTTGGGTCATGCTGTTTTTTAAATGCAGCAATTTCTACAGGCCTATTCTAAAAAAAGTTTCTAAAAGACATTTGTTCTTCACAATTGTCAAAAGTGGTCTGGGTCATTTTTGAATTTTTGGGGCTTTTTGCGTGAATCAGTAAACTACAGGTCCTATTCTAAAAAAAATTTGTTTCTAACAGCATTGTTCTTCACAATTGCCCAAAGTGGCTCTTGGGGGCATGTTTTTAATTTTTGGGGGCATTTTGCTGTGACTGCAGCTATACTACAGGTCCTATTATAAAAAAATTTGTTTTAACAGACATTTGTTCTTCAAATTGTCAAAAAGTGGCCAAGGGGGATGTACTGTCAAAAACATAGGAATAATAGGACACTGTTAATGGAAAAATATTAAAATGACTTGTTTTTTCAAGATCTTTAACATACTATCAATCCCGTATTGGAAAAACCCCCTTTAATATAATTTAAAAAAGAGAAACAAAGACATGGTGGATTCCCTCCTATTTTAAAAAAGTGTTTTTCTAGAATTAAACTACAAAAAACTTGCATGTACAAAATACTTTAAAAAAATTCCTTGAATTGTAAAGGGAGGGACAGGAAAACTTGCCAGATGTGGGATTCAGAGGACATGGGGGATGGAGACAGACAGAGAACAAAGTACAGTGACCATTTCCCCCAAGACTTGATAAAAGAAAAAAGAATGCCAAAAAAAAGGGCACCTGGGTGGAAAAGGACGTTTAACCCCCAGTTTTCCAAGTGAAGCTCAATTGGCCGCACTCATACGGAGGGAAAAGCTACCCAGGGCCCTTGATGTGTATGAGGGAAAGGGGAGTTCTAACTTCTGCTTCTCACCTGCTTTAGACGACAGTTTTTGTTGCTGCGTCATCAGGGCATTTTAACCTGCGTGTTAATAGATGCGGGGCCCGCCTGGGCCTCATGACCACTGTAACTCCGGCCCTGGGGCATCTGTGGCACAGGACAGGTTAGTCAATGTCCATTCAACTAAATGGTGGTTAAATTTCCTTTTTTCCGCACTTTTTAATCTGGGGGGCAGACAGGTTTAAAGGTCTTTCTGCGGTCCAGGACAGTATAGCAATTCCAGTTCAACTAAAATGGTGGGGTTAAAGACTCCTTTTTCCCGGCACTTTTTAAAACCCGGGGGGCAACAGGTTTTTTTGGATACTCGGTCCGGACAGGTATATCAATGTCCAGTTCAACTAAAATGTGGTTGAAAAAATCCTTTTTCCGGCACTTTTTTAAACTGGGGTTTAGACAGGTTTTTAAGGGGCATGCTGCGGTCCAGGGCAGGTTTGTAATGTCCCTTTAATAAAAAGGTTTCGAAAAACTCCTTTTTTCCGCACTTTTAATCTGGGGGTCAACAGGGTTTTTGGGTCATCTGCGGGCCAGGCAGGGTTTTTCAATTCCAGTTCAACTAAAATGGTGGGTTTAAAGACTTCCCTTTTTTCCGGCACTTTTTAACGGGGTCAGACAGGGTTTTAAGGTCATCTGCGTCCAGGACAGTTTATCATGTCCCCTTCAAAAAAATGGGGTTGAAAAACTCCTTTTTCCAGCACTTTTTTTTCGTGGGGCGACAGGTTTAAGGGTCAGCTGCGTCCGGGGAGGGTTTGTCAAAAGTCCAGTTCAACTAAAAAAGGTGGTTCAAAGCTAATTTCTTCCGCACTTTTTAATCTGTGGGTCATCAGGTTTTTTTGGGTCATGCTGCTTCCGGACGGGGTATTTTAATGTCCATTAAGTAAAATGATGGTTCAAATAATACTGCCTTTGGCAATTTTTTAATTTGTGGGTTTTGCGGTTAAGGGGCATGCTGTGGTCAAGACAGGGTATGAAGGGTTGATTTTTTTTTTGTGGCTTTTATAGCCAAAATTTTGCTAAGATTAGCAGGGATCCATTTGACTGGTGGGGTTTTTCGCTTTTTCCACCCCGTTTGGGTGTAAGAAGAAGTGTTGTTGCTCTCCCAAAAAACTTTAAAGGTCATCGGGATGATCGACATCGAAAAACCTTATCGATGGTGGCCGACTATCGACTATCTCCGAGTCGAAAACCAAATTTAATCGCTCAAACACTTTTTTTTTCCATCTACATTGACATTTTAAGGGTTTTATTTTGCAGGAAAGGGTGATTACTTAATTCATTGACCTTTACCATAAAATATATGGGAAACTGAAAAAAAAAATTTTTTTGGGGAAAAATGTAAACAATTTTACTTTTTTTTTGATGTTCATATAATTGTACCTTCTATTATATTATGTCTTTGTAATTTATAAAAACAAGTTCAACCCTTTTTTACTCCTTTTCCGTGGTTTGAAAACTTCCATTAACTATCAACAAAACCCTATATACGGGTTACACTTGTCCTTAACATGATTATCTTTTTACGGGTTTCCCACTTTTCTGCTGCAATGGAAAGTTCCCTGGATGCAGGAAGCCGGGATGGCGACATTTTGTTTGCTGTTACAAATGTTCCTATTTCGGGGGGGAAATCTCAAACATATGGGGTCCCAAGAAGTATTATATAAAATCCTCATCAATTTACAAACAGCAACAACATAAAAAAAGTGTCTCCCCCAAAATTTTTTATTAGCTTTTTATATTCCCCCAAAATGGGTGGGCCCCTTTGTGGTTGGGATGTGAAAAGTAGTGTTTAGGGTTTTGTCAGCATGTTGCATCATTTTTTGAAATATGCGAAACAGAAGGGGGGACATACTGTATAATTAAAATTTTATTTATGTTAATGGTTTACACCAGTCAATATGGCACATATACAAGACTGACAAAAAGGTTCGGGATATTTGGTTTTCGAGTGAAATTTCAGCATGAATATGAAATTTCTTGAAATTATTTTTAAATGAACTAAGCAAGACCATCTTCAACTTTTGAAAGCAATTTTCCCAACTTCAGTGTTTCAGTACTTTTTGCACAATTGTGATCGTAACAAGCGCTTAATGGCAAAAAACCCCCCGGCGTTTTACCTGACCCCCAATGATTTAGGGGGTAAATTTTAATTGGGATTTATCATCCTCCTCATTCTTCCTTCACTTGTGACATCATGAGACAAGAAAACACCTACAATTGATTAAAGTGTTAGTCTTGCCCGGCTTCAAGCAGGTGCTCTAGATGGAAGTGGACTAAACTTAGGTGTACAAGTGTCATCTGCAGGGTTTATCAGAGATAAAGAAGGGGTGGAAGAGTATAGAAAAGCAAAAACTGGACGTCCTTTTTCATCCACACATTGATGACTGTTCATTGTTTTAATCCCTGAGGGAAACTGTGATGAATGCCACACAACTTTAGGCCATTTATGCGAGGGGGAGTGGCAACTTAGTGTCGATCCGACCTTTGTAACTTTTACATCAGTGTGGGTTTCAGCCCAGACGACTGGCCGGGATTTGGGTGGTACCCGACCCGGCAGATGCATAGCTCTTCCTTACTTCTCCACCATCATTGGGGGTGTCATAATTTCTGCTCAGAGGGATCAATTTTAAATTGAACGCACTGCGGCCCGCGGGTCCCTCCCAGTGAGATGCCCCCCTTTTCCCATGAAGACAATGGTGCCCGTGCCAAGTGATGAGGTCAGGTCATCTAGCATGGGACCAGATGGTTTAAAAAAAATTAAAATTGGTCCTTCCATTTGGTTCCCCCTGAATTATAAAACTGTATAAAATTTAATTATTTAAATTAAAAGAAAAATTGATCATAAAAAATTAATATAAAAAAAATAATATCCCCAAAAATATAAAAATATACCCCTTAAAATGTTTTAAAAAAGTTCATAGAATCTTCAAATAATTTTACATTAAAAAAACCCAATAGGTTTTCAGATTTTTAATTTTAAATTTTACTCCATTAAATTTGAACTGCATTTGTGGTCCCCCTTTTTATTCTTCATACAGCAATAGCCAGACGCCAGGTCTTGCTGGACTTGTGGTCCTCCAAAGCAGGATCGACCATATTTTTTCTATTTACGACATGCTATTCTAATACTTTTCTTTTTTTCCACCCATTCTATAACCTTAATTTCATTTTTTAGGCTCATACTTTTACCTAACACACGGGCGAGGCGCAATGAATAGAGAGGGGAAAATTTGATTCTAACAAAGTGGATTCATTTAGAAATTTGGGGAAATTTGGGTTTCTCATGAAAAAAAGTTTGGGGAAATTCAGGGGAACTAAGTGTGTTTTGTTTTTGTTTAAAATGCCGCAAGCCAGGGAAAATGACGGGGGAAGAAATTTCGGGGAGGAAGAAAGGAAGACCCAAAAGACATTGCAGACACAAGCCAATCAGAGACCGGGGGTTCTGGGACATCACAGCCCCTAACGGACGGCACCCCGCCTCACGTTCCCCGTTATCGCTGACATAAGCAGCGCTAGGGAAATGTTTTTTAACGTGATTTTTTTTTTTTTTTGGGGGGTGTCACTGTTTTTATAAAGAGACCTCCTCTTCTTTTCATTTGATTCACTTTGGGGGGGTATTGTAATCAAGTCCAGGGGGGTCTTAATTCTCCCAATATATTTTTTAATTCCTCTGGTCTTTTTCGTAGCACATTTAATTAAAGGGGTTTTAAATTGTTTGTGCTGTTATATTCAGTAAAATATATGGTGTTTTTAAACAAACATGCAAGTACATTTTTCCCGTTATTTGTGGGGCGCAATTTAATTCCAAAGGGTTAATAAAGCAGTTTTGCTTTTATATTTGTAAAAAACACAGGGTTTTCTAACCACAACGAGTAAATTTCTTTTTGGGCATTTTTTGGAGCGCCCAATTTTTATCCAAGGGTTACCCAAGCAGTTATGGGTTTTATTTGGGGCAAATCAGGTGTTATTTGTCATATACAGATATCTTCAAAATTTAAAAAAGTTGTCTTTTGAGCAAAAAGCATTCAGACAAGAGGTGGCAGGTCTTCACATGCGAGTGACAGTGGGGACAAACATTCCTGGGGCAGGCACAGGGCACATCACAGAAAAGGGGACCGCAGCGGGTCATTGGTGAGGCCGAAATGCCGGTGTCATGTAGCGGCCGGGGGTTTGATCGCAAAACCCCAAGGGTTTTTTGATTGGTTGAGTAGTTTTATCAACTTCACCTAAACACGACAAAACCCAGCCAACATTTGGGGGTTTGTTAGATACAATTTAGTTTCATGGGGAGGGAACAAATCAGGGCCCTACCTTTGTCGACCCCTCTGTCCCGTTCGGGCCCTCAGCCAAGAACAGTATGGTCTGGGCTAGGCGCCACTATACAGCGAGGACAAAAAATTTGAGGACAGTCAGCAGTATTGGCAACAAAGGTGGGGCAGACATCCCCCGCTTCTTGAGTAATTTATTTGGAAGAGTGGCAGGGAGGTTTTTTTGGGGAGCGGTCAGCCTCGCTACAAAGACCATTGAGGGGGGACAGCAGGATGATCAACTCTCAAAGTATAAAAACGTGGTGGTTTTTAATCCATTTTTTGCGTTACCCAGTTTTTTTAAAAAGCGCATGGGAAATTGAACTGAAGGGGGACCAAATACAGGAAAGTTTTTTTGGTGCTTTTTTGATTCTTGGGCCCCTTGTTGATGGAATTTTAGTACAAAACTGGAATGGGACAGGGAAAAAAAAAGAAGCAAAAGCAAATGCTGCAAACTGGTTTTGGGTGAACTTTTTCATATGAAGAATGTGAACGTATTCCAACTTTCGAAAATAAAAACGCAATCCCTTTTGGAGGCCCTCCCTGTTTTTGGTGGAACAAATTTCATCCACACAGATTTCAATGTTTAAGAAGCAGTTGTTAAACGGCAGTTGTTCATGTAGCAGATATCACAGGTGGATTAAAGAAAGTTTGCTGAGACTATTTTCCTAGGTGTCCAGGTGTTTGAAAGCGGTGAAATTCGTGAGCTCATTTGTACTGGAAAAGGCTCCTCACTATAAAATAAATAATAATATTATTGTATTGTTTATGAGTATTTTTAGAGCCTATACAGAGAAAGCGTTTCCTTCACCCTCGCAGTTCCTCATAATCCGTGACCTACCTCTTCCTCCTCCCTTGACCAGAACATTGCTGCCTGTCCTGACCTTACGCCGTTCCCGACGTCATGCCGAGGTTGCCTTAGCGATTTTTGTACCACGCGACTCCTCGCGGCCACCGCATGCAAGTCACGTCAGGTAACGACCGGTAACTCCGCCGCACAAGTCCATTGCCCTTGCGGCACCTCTGGTGAAAAACAGGACCTACTTAGAGTCCGCTCCCAGCATGGCTATTTGCCATCGCTTGCGGTGGTCCAGTGGATCACTACCCGGTCCCGGACAACATGAAGCTGGGAATGACATTATTCACCCTATCCTGGCGTCTGACAAATAACGGTCCTCATGCCGGGCCTGAAAAAAACGGCAGTGCACGTAGAGCTGCCACTGGCCGAAAGTAAAAGGACACAGGAAGTACTCCCTGTCCGCGCTGGAACATCAATAAATCATTTCCTTGCTCTGCGCATAGAGCAGGCCCACCTATGGAGCTGGAATTCCTACGTTTGGAAATTCAGATTTCCAGCCTATTTGGGGGAGGCCGTCGGCGCTTACGTAAGAGTTTGCTTGGGCGTGAAAGAACGGCTGAAAGTTATGCAAAGTTCCTTGGCCAGTTTTAGAATAGCTGTCAGATGGTGTAAGACTTGAAAACCGATGATCATTATGCCAGCACATGGCATCCGCCCTCCGTACCACGTGGACACCATTTCTTTCCATCGTCTGTCACAATGTTCGATTTTTTCAGATGTTGGCAGAAAACCAACAAAGCGATGTCATCGTGCAATCACCCAGAGCATTTCCTCCCATGTGTGACGTTGTTCCCCAGATTACTCCTTCCACTTGGAGCATCAAAAAGCGTTTAAGCCTTTCTCCTTTCATCAATTTCCACCTTCATCAATTTCCCCGTGTTGATTTATTTATTTCCTGTTCATCAGTTTCCTTCCCCCCTTCAGAAATGTCCCTCGTTAATATATGTAATTCCTGTTCCTCAAGTTCCCACCTGTTCACAGTTCCGCTGTCTGCCCTGGACACGACCGTGGTCGTACTTACCATGACACATCGAATCTCCTCCAGCTGCTCCCTACCGGTTGCCTGACGGTGACGAGCAGGTTCGGCTTTCAGTCGTGTTTACCTCGCGGTGCCTGGGCTGCCACTGCAAGCTAGTCGTGCCAGGTAGCACCTGGTAGACTTCCCCCGCAAGAAAAGCGCCAATCCTGCCTTACGGCGGCTCTGTGAATGCCCGGACCTCACTGGAGTCAAAACTACGGACCTAACTTAGACCCCGCTCCCGGCAGCCATACCACCACGTGCGGTCCAGAGACCCACCTACCCTGTCTTAAGAAGTGAAGCAGTCTAATAGCACCCAGCATCATCATGTCAGGTTTCTAGACTAAAACAAAGCAGTGTATGAAAGACCAAACCAAGCTCCCTCGCATAGTAAGCAGGGAACAATGTTCTACCAGCACCCTACACTCTCTGCAGCCAGGAAATTGCTGCTTTTAACGCAATTTGTCCCAATTTAAGGCAGATGAAAAATAATTTTGGCGGAAATCGACAAAGTCGGCGAATCTAATTTTGGAGATATGCGCCCCATCTCTAGCGATGAACTTTACAAACCTTTATGAATGCACCAAAACTTCTTTCATAACACACCATCATACAACTGAAATGAGACTCAACTATCACTTCAACATCCTTCCTTCATACATGTCACCCTTTGTCTCTGACCAATCCCCCCCCCTATTTTAGATCCCTAGTGCTGTGCTTTTGCCTTGACAGGTGGTTCATTTGATACTTTTTGGTTCTCTTGGACCTCTGACCTTTTGTCTGCCTCTTGACCTATACTTTCTGCTTATTGTTCAGTACTGTTTGAGTCCTCCTGGTTTTGACCCTATTCTGCTGACTATTCTGCTATTGTGTTTTGTTTGTCTAGTCCTACTTAGACCCCGCCCCCTGGCGAGGCCATTACCACCACTTGCGGTGTTCCAGAGGACCCACTACCCGTGTTGGTACAATGGCAGAAGTGAATGTCAAGTTTCCTGGCCAGTTCTTTGAAAGATGCAGAGTCCACCACTTGAAAAGGGAGGGACTGCAGTACCACCAACTTGGACAGGAGCACGGTCAGCTTCTGCACTTAGGGATGGCTACATGCATACTGCTGTCTCTTTGCAATCGTCTTGGTGAATGACTGCTGGCACCATGAATGCCGAGGAGCAGGAGTATCTGGACTGGTAGATGATGTAATAGACAGGGAGTTGTCTTAAGCAGAGGTGGTGAAGACTTGAACGCGTGAAATGGGAGGCATGCCACAAGGTGCTGCTACTGTTATGACAGTATGGACCACCACATCTGAAACACGTATGGTGACACTGCATGATATTGATGAAGAGCCGTGGTACCAACGTTAGGTCCCTGGTCACGCTTTACTTTCTGCCCACAGAATCCATATATATTTAGGTTCAACCCTCCTCTGGTGTCTCGTCAAAAAACTGGCACACCGCCGAGTAGGTGATTTTACCACCAAAGCTCCTCAATGACTGACTGTTACCATCACTGACCTGGTGAGTCTCTGTCCCGCTAATTTCTGGGACCTGCAAAGTGGGTGGTCTATATCTTGGCCGTTTGGCTCCCAAGGTTGCAGTGCTGCCTCCATGTTGACTCCGGGCTATACTACGACTACGGGCTGTCTGACATGCAAGCTGCCGCTCTATTCTCCCAATGGTAATGATGATGCCCTTGTACACTGTTGGTCTGGTCAGCTCTAAGCATCACATGGCTTTCAAAACCACCATATGCTGATGCCCGCCCAACTTTAAAAATCTCCGGCCCAGACATTAACCCCTTTTACTGCCCAAAGATCCCAGATTGTCTGTCGTCCAAATCTTCCTTCTTCTCCCCCCATCTCCTAAAACTTAATGTAGAGAAAAACAGAATGCTTCCCAAGGGCCGAGAAATGGGTAGTCGAGGGAGCGACCTTTGTAGGCACCACTTCATCCCAGGAAGGAAAAGGGGGCACAAGGAGGCATGGAAGGGCTGAATTTTCCTTTTGGGGACACTTTAATGCTTGTTTAACTAGGGGGCCTCACCGTTTTCCCAGCCTTGCTTGCTTCACCTGGCTCCCAAGTGCGATCGGCTACATCGATTAGTGTTTGCCTGTAACCGCCGTCCACCTCAACGTTGTTGCTTTACAAAGCCTGACCACTCACAACAAAACCCACCCCCCTTGCAACTCTCCTCATCCCTATTTGCCTGCTTCTGCAAGGAGCAGCGGATGTCTTCCCCACCTCTTTGCTGCCCACTGTCCTCAAATAGTTTGTCCTCACTGTATAGTAGCGCAGCACATAGTAGTTCTCTGAGTGTGGGAAATGAACGGGACAGAGTTGAGTTGAGGACCGGTAAGGGCCCCTCACCTGCTCTCGGGCCTTTCCAACTAAGGGTTGTGTGTGACAAACCCACCGACTCTTGGCTGGGGTTGTCAGATGTCATCTGGAAGAAAGTGTATGACCTAGTGTGTGGTCAACACATGGCCTCTAGATGACACCGGAAGCTTTGGCCTCGCAGTGTGACTCCTGCTATGACGTCTCCTTACTGTGCTGCAACCTGTAGTGGCTCCAGGAACCTACTATTGTGTTCTTTGACCCTATTGTACGATCTTAGCCTTCAGCTTGTTTTTTTCCAGCTGGCGCTGCCGTGACTTTATCAGGCTGCATTCCCGCTTCAGATTTTTGGTCAGTTTTGCCCCCGTAAGTGGCCAAGAATTGAAGAGTGAAGCGATTCTAATAGCAGCGGCAGTCATGTGCATGTCATACTAAAACACAGCATTGTATGAAGACCAAACAAAGTTCCCTCTGCATATTTAAGCATGGCACAATGTTCTACAGCACCCTACAGGCTCTCTGCAGCCAGGAAATTGCTGCTTTTTAACGCAATTCGTCCCAAATTAATTCAGGATGAAAAGAATTTTGTTGGGAACTTCGGCAAAGTAGGCGAATCTAATTTTTGAGATATTCGCCCATCTCTAGCGATGAACTTTACACACCATTTATGAACACACAAAAAACACTTTCATACATCAGGCGCATCATACACTGAAAATGAGACTCAACTAGTCACTTCAATACGCCTTCCTTCACACATGTCACCCTTTGTCTCTGACATCCTATTTTAGATCCCTGAGTGCTGTGCTTTTGCCTTGAGCTGGTGTGCATTTAAATACTTTTTGGTTCTCTTGGAACTCTGACCTTTTTCCTGCCTCTTGACCTATGATTTCTGCTTATTGTTCGGTACTGTTTGACTCCTCCTGGTTTTGACCCTATTCTGCTGACTATTCTGCTATTGTGTTCTGTCTGTCTAGTCTGTTTGCACTTACTCAGGGTACGGACCGGTACCCAGTTGTCGCCGACCACTAAGGGTCGGGTCGGGAAGCAGGCAGCGACAGCCTTGGGGGACATAATGCTAGGGCGCACTGTCTGTTGCTGTAGATACTGGGGTTCCTAACATTTATATCACAGGGACAATTTTGCATATATGTGAACTGAAAAGAACCACCTGACAATACAATTAGGATTTGCCACAAAAATCGGTAAAGTCACAGTATTTTCACCCTGAAAAGTGCGGCCCGCAGTGAAACTTTCTATCCAACCCTAAAAAAACTTTTACAAAGGGTAACCTACTAGGGAACGAATATCAACAGGATGGGTAGGCAAACAACAGATGCAAACTGGCATTAAAGAGGCTGTATAGATACCAATGTCCTAAAATGGTGACAGTACCTTCAAATAAACTGATAAAAAATTCTGATTTATACCAGGCTTGACACCATTTGCTGGCAATAGACTGACAAAGCTATAAAAAATACCTCTAATGGTAAAAATCACCTCCCCAATGTGTTTCCCCTAATTGACTAATTATATATACAGCCATATTACCACAACAGAGATATGGCATAGGTAATAACTCATTCTTGAAAAGTACCGTTAGATCTCTTGACAATTAGATAATTATGGAATGACTAAACATTATTGCCAAATTAATGGCAATGATATAAGTTACATACAAGTGCTGGTACATGTAGATGGTATAATGCTCACGATACCATTTAGTTTAACTTTAATAGGCTATAAATTATCTCCACATTAATAGATAAAGGGAACAACATATCCAAGGATAAAGTGCCTGGTCCCAAGGATAGTGGTAGACTTTATGGATCAATTTCGGTTCTTGTTAGCAACTCTGTATATTATTTTGTATTTGCCATAATATTGGTACTTTTTAATTCTGTTTCATTATTTTTTAATCTCTCTCATGATGAGGTAAGCGGTGCTTTTCAAGAATGCGATGTTATGTGGTATTTTTTGGCTCAGTCTATCTTTATCAACAATTGATCAAGTATGGTCTATATCTGAATTTTTTATACAATATATTTTAATTATATTGTGGTATTTTTTTTTTCACCACGTTTTGGTAAAATTGGCCTATCCGTATACAACTCTTTATTGGCAAGTGGACTATGTTATTTGCCTACCATCAATGTTGATATCTTTGTTCCCGGGTAGATAACCCTTTGTTAGGGAGTTTTTAGGGTTGGGTAGGAGGTTCCAGTGGGGACCAAACTTTCGGGGTGAGACCTGCTTGGCTTTGGTCTAATCTATGAGGTACATTAAGGCTAATATTGAGTTTTTTTTTTTAATGGTTTCAATAAAAGTTATATTTTAATAGGATTCAGTCTAATACTGTCATAATCATATATTATTAATTATTAGTAAACTATTATTATTTTATTATTCATTATTATTGGTATTAATATTAGTATTATGATTATTATTATTTAGTTTTATTATTAAAAGCATTGTATACATTCAGACAAAATACGACTTATCATATTTCTATATAAAATGATATAGTTTGGTTAGTTTGGTAAGAAATAAAAGCTACCATGCTGCCAAAAGGAGTAGCGTGATTTTTCTGCAATACTGTTATCAGTGAATATATATATATAAATATAATAAATATAAATAAAATAAATATACAAATATAAAGATTTAAATGCATTCTAGCACATTGCTCTGCATCCATGATGGCGAGAGCACCTAGGCTCCTGAGGCTCTCCCTCCCGATCTTTTGTAGAAAAGGAGAAGGCGTTGTCCAGCACTCAAGTAGAAAAATTGCATTCAAAACTTATCTAGTACCCATATAAAAAGTGGTTTTAAATAACTAAAGACCAAAAGATTCACATGACCTATGATGCTTTTAGGGTACACTCAAGTCAAAGGGACTCTTAATCCCATAACATGAGTTGTTCAAATCGAGCTACTCTTTAACATAGCCCAGGATCGTACATCACAGGTGTTCATTTAAAGAGGGTTGTATCACTACATAGGATTGATTTTTTGTTTAAAGATCTTTGCAAAAAACAAGTCCACTTGGAGCTATATGTACAATTAAACAGTATCCTACCTATTCTTGAGAATATTCCCTCTTGATAATTGGCCTGAATCAGCTCCTCACGGTCGCTATAAGCTTATACAGACTGTTTTCTTTACCCTCTCCTGATAGGCTGCAGCAATGGATTGGATATAGCTTCCAACACTGGCTTCTACTGCAGCCTAGTGGATGCCAGGTTACACACGACCCTCGAACTACAAAATGAAAACAAGAAACAGGAATGAGGTGAGATGAAATTAATGTTGTGTGAACTAAACCCTTTACCCTAAACCTCGCACTTACAATCCAATATTTACATTTAATAATACGTTTAATGTTTCACATTTTGCTCAATCAATAAAACAAACTAATTGCCAAAAATATATACCCAATTTCTCTATTCCCACAATGTTTACATACATAAAGACAATTCAGTTTTGTAGATTTAATTCATTAGGAAAACACTGCTGATCTGCACCTGTGGACGCGGCTGAGACATTTGTGTACCGAAAGATTCAGATCATGGTGCGCCTTGCAGAGGAATGGTGAGCTGTTCCATTGGTGTTTTTTCCACTGGATCATTACCCAAACATTGTGAGAAGAGACATTGGAGCAATAAGTTTCAACATCCCGCTGGTCATCAGGACTAGCAGGTTACTCTATCGATCTTTAGTCCTGCCCCACGTTTGGGCTGATAAAAACATCAATAGGAAGGTTCTTTTAATAATGGGAGGGACATATGTATTGCTGCGAGTTAAAATCTGCTGTAATTTTAGAAATGACATTAAGATAGTAATGTAATTTGGTCTTATAGTTAAAAAGTAATCTTTGTGATACATGTTTGAAGGGTCAATCCCTGTGACATGGGGAATACTGAATATGCGATGATACATGAAGAGGTCACATATAACCTAATATATGCAGCCTCATATAGTCAAACAACGATGAAAGGACAGTAGGAAATAAACTAAAATTTATACTGTAAACATTGTTACAGTTGAAAACCACTCATATTAAATACACATTGCTTGTCTTCCCACCAATAATCTGACATGAAAACCAGATAAACCTTCCAGTTGTAGGTCAACATTGGAATCAAAATCTAGTTAATATCTGTCAAATGCCAGAATATTTGTGAACGGCACCGAGAACTATTTATTTAAGGTATTTTTATTAAAACTTTTTGCAAAGCTTAAAAACTTATCATCCCCACATAGGATTACTATGCCCTTTAAATCAATTTGGGGACAGCACATTTGATATGTCATGTCTTTGTTTGTTCAGGTCTATCAATATTGGCAGCATACTCGTCGTTAATTGGAGACACAGCTGTGGTGTTTTTTAAAGCTCACCAGAAAACTTATTATGGGCCAAATGTATGAATCCCGAAGGTCGGGCAGCGCACCTTCCGCACTGTTTTCCGGCCCGAGGATTCTTGCGCTGATTTTTGTCGCGTGGACGCGCGGCAGCGACTCATACATTGCGTGTAAAGTTCCGACCCGCGGCACTCGAACTACGACTGGGGTTGTTAAATTGCGCAGTGCAGGTCCGAGCGGCGCAGTCAGAGGCTGCGCCCAAATGATTCGCCGCCCCGGCAACAACCAAAGGTAGCGCACTCATTATCTATGCGCCACGTGGAAAAAGGAATATCATGTCGGCAAGCGCCTATGCCAGTGTGTTAGCAGAGCAGTCGCTGGCGTCCGAGGGCAGTGCTGACGATGCGCAGGAGCAATTCGCCGTCCCCCAAGTGGCAGGTGCGCTAATACAATGCCTGGCGCGGCAGATAATGTCCGACGCGCCACTCGCCCAGTGTGTGGAGGATGACAGACTGCCAGGGACTTAGGCGATGTGCGGGACTGACGCACGAAAAATCATGTTCCGATGTGAGACTGAGCTGGAACAACAGCGATGGAAATTAGTCCACTTCACCGCCGAGTGCGGAGTATGAATCCAAAATTTCGCCTTTATAAAAGGAGCTTCAAATTCTTCAGGGGAAAAGTGACCCTGAAACCTCAAAAATTAATAATACATATATACAAAGTCCACTTTCAAATCAGCCTATTCATAGATTTAAGATATTGGTAAAATTTGCCGGGAAAAGCGTAAGATTCAAAATTCTGAAATGCTATTCTGATTGGTCGGACTTAAACCTCGGCTCCCAATCTGGAATAGGAGCGGACAATGAAACAATAAAACCTAATGGGGAAAGTTTTTTTGACCAATCAGAATCCACGGTGGAGAGTTCAAAATACAGTCAAAAATGCTAGAAAAAAGTGATTGGCTTGAGGCTAGCGGGGGCTTGGCTAGACAAGGCCAATCTAGTAATCACGGAAGCGACAACAGACCTCTAATTCCTAGCTATGGTGAAGTTTTAAGACCAATTCATGATCTCCATGGCGGGACAGTTCACAATATACTGTAACGAATGCTGAAAGAGGTGATTGGTCGAGCTTGCGGGGGCTCGGCTAGCTCAGCCAATTCAGAATCAGGAGCGACCAGAGGGGATCCCAATTAAAACATATGGAGAATTATTGACCAATCAGATTAGGAGCAACAAAGGACCCTTTCTAGTCTATGAGAAGTTTAGACCAATTCAGAATCCATCGCCCGGGATAATTCTAAATACAGTAAAAAGGACAGGAACAAGTGCTGATTGGCATGAGCCTGCGGGGGAGTTGGCTATCCCAGCCAATCAGCGTGACGCGAGCTACTTCTCCCCCATTATAGTCTATGGTGAGATGGCGCGATCTGAAATCTCGGCGCTCAGCGCCGTGCCGGCATGAAGTATTAATAAAAAATATATTTTTATTAAAATGTTAAACATTCTCAGATATTGTGCCGAACCCTTCTTTACAAATAAAGCAGTTAAAAAACCCGAACAACGCGTTTGTCGCGAGACCGGCGCTACATAGGGAATTGCAATGAGAGAATCGCCGGGAAATACGTAATCTTAAATTGTTTAAAGCATTTCTCATTGGTCGGCTTAAAACCTAGCCAATCAGATAGGAGCGTACAATGGTTCCCATCTATATACTATGGAGGAGTTTGTACCAATCAGATATAGGAGCGATCAGTGGCCCTTTCCTAACCTAATGAAGGAGTATTAACCAATCAGAATAGCGAGCGACAAAGTCCCATTATATCCTATGGAGAAGTTTGGACCAATAGAATACGGGGCGACAGTGGGCCCATTCTCAACCTATGATAAGGATTATTAAACCAATCAGATTTGGAGCGACAAAGTAACCATTAATATCCTATGGTGAAGTTTGGACCAAGCAAAAATCAAAGGAGGGGGATGTTCAAAAAGATCTTGCAAAAACAAGTCTCTTGGCGATATATGTCCATTAACCAGTTATCTACCTGATTCTGAGATTTACCCTCTTGTATGGCCTGCAATCAGCTCACTCTCAGAGGTCGCTATAGGCTACAGACATGTTTCATCTCCGCCTGATATGGCTGCCAGCACTGGGTTGCTATTGCTAACAGACCTGGCTTTCTACTGGCAGCCCTAGTGGCAATACAGTAAACACGCCATCTGGAAATTTTACAAAATGAAACCAAGAAAACAGGAATGACGGTGAGATGCAATTAATGTTGTGAGTCAACCCCTTAAACCCTAAACCTTGCCTTACACATCAATAGACATCTTAATATCCGTTTTAATGTTTCTCATTTTGCTTCAAACAATAAACAATCATAATAGCAAATATATACCCAATAGAATCTATCCACATTCATGTTTATTTCTTAAATTTTCGGTTAGGCACAAGGATCAATAGTTCATGGGTGCAACGAAAAATAAAGAAAATAAATATGATTTTTACTTGATTTATATTTTTTTGGTCTTTACCCACATATATTATCTTTCATTTGTATATTACACATGGTACTATACTTTCTGTATTGTTATTATTTTGAATTCGGCCAGTACAGTTTTTATTTTCTGATTGCATTAGAAAATCCCATAGGATCGTCGCTGCTCTCCGATTTGTCCAAATAACGGCGCTCTTTTATCTTAGACAGTCTCAGAGCGGCGCTTCAGATCTTTTTTCTTTCCCCATTGAATACTCTATGAGTATGTTGCTCGCCGCTGATGTTTGGCCTAAGCTGGTCGGAGCCCCAGCCGCGTCCTTCCAATATCGCGCGTTGATGCTTGGGAGTCGGGTGGGGGAATAGGGCACAGCAGTGGAATTTGATAGGTCATTTTGGTCTCCTTTGGATTTTTTTCGGGTATTTGTACGAGCACGTTGCTGTGTGGGGCTTGGGGGCAGGAATTGGTTTGTATTGGTATAATTGGTCGCACCATTTTTCTGTTTGGTCAATTCTCCTCCTTATTAGGGTTTTACTGGGGGAACTGCTGCGTCAAGCTCAGTGGATGTACTTGAGCGGGTGTATGCAGTCCATTTGTGTTTGTGAGCGTTTCTTTGGGGTATTTTCGAGGAAGGGCCCCGGCATTGCGTAGTGGGCAATGGACCCGTGGGTGAGGACGGGCTCCCACGCACTGAAGTATCTCTCAGAAGAATCATGGGGGGACGGGTGGATTGATGGGGTGGGTGGCGGTGCTGTTTGTTGGCGGGAGGGAGAGGGTGAGGTGTTTGGAGGGGTATGGGTTGTGTTTTTAATGTTAGTGGGAGGAGTGGTTGTCGGGAATGCTGCACCAGGCGCTGTGCGCAGAGATTGCTGTCAACCATCGCGCCATTATATCAAGAGATTTATATGGGATTATTGTAGATCAACGTCACAGAAGAATGAGTGGACTGACGTGTCATTGCCCACAAACGAGTGACGCTGCCATTGCTGAGAAGAGGGACCAAGGGAGGGGTACGGGTGGAGGGTATTGTAGCCCCCCGCCAGGGGTGGCGGTTTCACGGGGGAGACAGCAACGATTAGGAGACATGGTGGTACGTTGACATGGGGAGTTGTGGACTCCCGTTTCTGAATTGCCCGTCAATCTTTTCTACAATAGGGGTTAATGGGTCTACTGCTCGCTCCCTATTTGTTTGGCTGAGCTACTCCATGCCAGTGCCCCAACAGCCCTAACCGACGCGAGTGAGATGAAATTTGATATAAAGATGGGGAATGATTGGGGAGTCTGGTGGGGGATAACGGGATACCCGAAGACCGGGACGGGAAGTGCCAGAGGTGGAGGGACATACAAAGTTTTTACGCAGGTACCTCCTACGAGGCCACCTAGTTTTATACGATGATACGTATCGCGGGTCTTTGAGCGCTCAATATTTCTGATTGGACCGTGCTTGCACACATGCAAAATACACAAGAATGGCAAAGCAGTGAGCATTGAACACAATTGATGATGGGGGGGAGGATGGCTGGTATGGGGTTGGGGTACAGGACCCGCGTCGGGTTGCGGTAGTGGTACATTAATGTACAACTGTGGGTCAGGTTTGGGGTCATATGTCGCGATTGGCGATTGAATGGGTTTGCGAACCGACCCACTATTGAGAATTGGTTTCAGTTTTTGTACCTTTTACCTGTATTTCCCCCGGCAAATTCTCTGACTCAATATCACTATTTCTTAATATTGCGCCGTTTCTAGAGTTTTGGGATATGTCGGATTTTTTTATTTATTTTTGCCTTTTATTTTTTCAGTCAGCTCACTTCTTCTGTACTACTGGTTCCGACTTTATAAAGGCGGATTTTTAACGGATATCATACTCCCATGATGCACGGAGCGGAGCGCCGAGTTTTCTGGTCTCGCCGATCTTCTTATACTGTTTCCTCGCATGTCCGATCCTGCTTCCTCTCTTCGTCTATGCCGGAGGATTTAGACCAAAAAAAAACCGGTCTGCTTGTCTGGAAGCTGCCGAGCGCTGCACTGTGCCTCGCTTTGCCGGAACTCGCCATCGTCATGGGCTCTGTCGCTTTATCCAGTGCGCCGCCGCGTCCCGCCCTGGAAACACACTTCTGCCAGCCCACACCGCGCCCACTGCTCGCCCCTTCATGAGGGGCGCAGACCGAAAGTGGCGAACGCTGCGCCTAACACTGCTTCCCACGCGTCCGACAGCCGGGGGGCACATGTCGGGCTGGTAAGAGCAGGATACGCCGAAAAAATAAACAGGCAGATATCACGTATCTTACATGTCCCCCAACTTGCTTCTTGGTAACACATCAATGGGCAAACGTCTATTAAAATCAACTCAGGATAATCACGGAAAGAACAATTGTGGACTATGCACAAGTCTGGATCGCAATTTCCATTTACCTGTAGGTGCCGTGTTAATTCTGTAACAAACTATTCATACACATGCTACCATAACAAGATGCGAATGTCCTGCCAGCTTACGCTCAAGGAAAGGAGACTGAGTTCCTGTGGGTCATCTGACATGTCTATGTGGTTTGGGCAGTCTTGCGGACTGTATCTCAAGAACAAAATCAAACTAGGACCATATTGCACAGATGCTGGTGGACAGCTGCGTTAACCTATAATGGTCGTCTTTTCACCAGGTCGAGACCAGATATTGTATCATCTTGGGCTGAAGTCACTCTGCCTGAAAGAAGAAATTACTCCATGAAACATATAAAAGCAAGTATTATTGTTTACAAATGCAAAGGAATAAAGAAACTACATTTTTGGAGGCGACATGTTCTGTGGTCGACAGAAACTAAAACTTTTTCAGTTTGGCAATTTATGACCTTCGTTACCATTTAGTGGGAATTAGGAGAGTGCTTGGACGGCACCATCAGACACCATCTCAACTGTGGACACAGAGCGGTGGCAGCATTATGTTGACTAGTGGCGATTGTTTTGCTGCAGGTGGGTCTGGTGCACTTCACAAAATACGATGGCCTAGCCCATGAGGAAAATTAGTCTTATGTGGCTAAACTGCCAAGCGAACATTCTGAGACTATCAGCCAGGGCGTTAAAGCTTGAGTGAAAAGGGGTCTTTCAAATAGACAAGAACCTGAAGCTACTGCGAAACTGGTTGCAAAGTGGCAATTGAAAATTTATGGGCAAAGCCTGATACGGCAAAAGGCCTCGTGCGCAATACAGGGACCTACAATCATTGGATCCAGTTACACCAGTTCGGTCAGGTGGGAATGGGCCAACAATTCCTTCTAATCCCATTGTGTGTTGGATTGTGGTAGATTATCCATGTTGGGGGTTGATTTGGACACATATGGGGTAATGCTAATTCGTGCCACTTTGGCTTACGGGATTAGGGTTAGGCTTACCTGGGGACTTTGCAGATTTGTATGTTTTTTCTAATCGTGCCTCTTAAAATGATAGTGACTTTATCTATTATTATAGCATTTGACAAAGATAATATAATTTTGCGTTCATTAATTGACCTAATAAAACGGGTAGGGTTATTTCTGATTCAAGGTCAGTTAGTGAGGAAAACATGTAAAGATAGTGTCGGAATTAACTTGCAGATGGGGCTTTTTATACAGTTCTATGTATTATACTTTGGTTTAAATGTTTTTAGTGAAAGACTTTGAAAACTTATTATTTTTATATAGATTTATTTTAATGTGCCACTTCGATCTCCAGGGCGCTGTACATTCGAAGGGGGTTACATACATAAAATCAGTCAAATCGAGATACAGTGATAATTGAATGATTGACAATTGGCTCGACAGACGGCGAGTACACCGGACCCCTACACCGAGAGGGCTCTACAACTCTAAAAGGAGGGGGAAGAGACAAGGAGGTAAGGGGCAGAAATGTTTGTGGAGGGTTGTTGTGAATGCAAGAGTTAGTGTAGGTTATAGGCAAGTCCTGAAGAAATGGGTTTTAACGAATTGCTTCTCCTGCTACGCTGCGTGAAAGTGCGGTGAGAGACTGATGTGTTGGCGGGCACGTGCAGTTCCAGAGGGTGGTCGTGAAGCACCGGAACCCCCCCAGCAGAAAATCATGGAGACCGGTATGTGTGAAAGGAGAACTGATAGGGTCCGGTAGAGCAGAGCGAGGAAGGTCCTGTGAGGCATGCCGGAGATTGTGTAGAGGGGAGATATCTTGGGAATATTAGGGCAGAAGACTGTATGGAGGGGATCCCCAGAGGTCCTTGGAGTAGCCTGTAGGTCAATCGGGTGTAGCTTGAAGATTATTTTGCTGGGCTCAATGGCGAAGCAGTTAAATGGATAGGCAGTGGGGAGAGGCAGGGAGGAGTTGCGAGGAGAGAGGTGGTTAAGTCGGGCCAGCACACTAGTTGAGAATGGTTTGGAAGTGGCACCAAAGAGTGCTACACTGGGAGGCACTCTCAGAGAACTGGATTTTGCAGTAGTCTAGGCGGGAGAATTTTCGGACATAGGGCCATGCGACCCGCATTTTTGTAGTGTCATTGTTGAGGTACTGAAAGCGGAATGCGGGAGATGTTTTTCAGTTGGACCCATGGGTGGCAGGCTGAGGTGAGGGTCTTGGAAGTGTGGTGTTGAAAGACTTGAGCAGAGTATTGGATTAACCCAAGGCACAGGCCAGACTTGACGGTAACAGGTAGGAGAGTGTAAGCTCTTGTAATGAGTTAGAGTGAATCAAGGGTGAGGAGGTAGAGTTGGATCCGGTGCAAGAAACAGTTGATGAGTTCTGTTTTCTCCACATTTCGTTTTAGGAGAGTGAGAGAGACCGAAGGTGCGAATCAATGGCTCACGATAGACATCTCTGGGATCACTGGACAACAGGCGAGAGCAGGAACAACGGTAAACATCACTGGGCCCAGAGATGAAGGTTGGCGTTCATCAGCACTACAGGTGGCTAATGAAAAGCTGTGTGAGGCCTCATGTGCTCGACCAAGGCACAAGAGTGTAATAAGACGAGAAGAGTAAAGCGACCAGGACTGACCCCTGAGGGATACCCAAACAGAGTCCGATGGGACCCGGCCGGGGAGGAGGTGGAGCTCCCGTGAATGAGAGATGATCTGATTGCCCGATCCAGTGATGGATAGGTGGAAGATCCAGGGAAAGGGCCCAAGTTACAGTGATGCCGCTGACAGAGGACGAGGATTTTGTAGCAGGAGGAGAAATGGCTCGACTGTGTCAAAGGCAGAGGGAAGGTCTAGAACAAGGTGATCAGGACCCTGAGTTGTGTCGTGAGCGCTTTAGCTCCCTGTTGCTAGGTCATTAGTGACATTGGTCACCTTGGGCCGGTTTCGGTTGAGTGTTGGAGGGCGGTAAACACCTGATATGTAGTCAGGTCAAGAAGAAGAGTTGGAGGAGAAGGTGGACGGGTGAAGTTGACGATTAGACCTCGCTGCCTCGAGCGATCGTTTGGAAGCAAAAGGGCAGCAGTGAGACTGGGCGATAGTTGGGACTGGAGAGGGAGGGGTCAAGAGGTTGTTTTTGTAAGGATTGGATGTTGATAGCAGCATGTTTAGAAAGGCGGAAAGGCCGAAGATGCCAGAGGGTAGTAGAAATAGGTTGAAGCAGTTGGGTGAGGGCTGGGATGATAGGAATGACACTGAGGTATCGGGATTGACGGTGGGATGGCAAGTGGGTCAAGACTACCAGGTAGTGACAGTTCGTATTTGGACAGTAAGAGAGGAATCGGTTGTAATGAGTGGGATCAGTGGAGGACAGCCAAGTTAAAAGGGGGGGAATGAGCAGTTTGCAAAGAGTAGAGCGGCGGGTACGGTAGGGGTCTGCGGGCTGACAGCTTTTCTCTAGAATGTCGGTTGATACTTCTGAAGGATATGTGAAATGGGCAATACGTCTTCTGCTAGACAAAGGAACGGGCATGGGGGGGTAGTGTGTGAGTGGATGGAGAAGAGAGTTTTATGTATTTGAATTATTGTCCTGGGGTTGTGAGACAGGGAGGCTTATCCCGACGCCCACCCCGAGTTCGAATTTACCCCCCGCTAATGATGAGGTGAGTGCGATTTAAATGTGTGTAGTGATTGTTTGTATGAGGAAAAGTCATCAGTGGAGTGAGTTTTCTTCCAGCGGCGTTCTGCAATTCTGGAAGTCGCCTCAGCTGTTTAGTGGAGTGTGTGTTGCCAGGGTTGTCTGTTGATTTTGCGGTTCTGTTGTGTGTGAGGGAGCGATTGAGTCAAGGGTGGTGGTGATTTGTGTGGTTGTAGAAAGTGGTGGCTGCGACTGGGTCATTAAATGAGGAGATGGTTAGAAAAGAGGTTCAGAGAGTCAGAGAGAGTGAGACGGTTGAGGCTTTGTAGGTTACTGCTGGGTCGTACTGGATATGGACAGGAGGAGCAGGTGGGGTGAAGATGGTGGGAGAAGGTAAGCAGGTTGTGGTCAGTATGGGTGGGGGGAGTTTGAGCGTCAGATAGGGGCAGAGGCGGGTTTAGATGGGTCCAGTGTGTGTCCTCTTTGGGGTGCTCCTGATGTCCATGGAGAGGTCGAAGGAGGAGAAGAGTGAAAGGAGTTTGTTGGAAGCAGAGTGGGGGTTGTCGATCCTTAACTAATAAGAATATACAGTACATTTAATATGAACTCTAGTACATAAACATACACATCCTGAGCTAATGATATAGATAAATACATAAAACAATCACATATTAAAGACATGTAGATGCAAATATAAAAATAATAGATACATTTAACATTATTTGTGCACTCAAGTATTGTTAGATAAATATGAGGAGAAAAAATTGCTGAGAACCTTGGGGATCCTAGTAATACATGTACCATTTTGTCCTAAGGAAAGATAAACTTCATGTGGTACCTCCTGAAGATCAGGAAATACAAGTATCATTGGATAAAGAAGACAAATGAAGATCTAATATTTAAAATCATTGTTTCAATGTTATAATAAATTATCACTGAAGATTTTCTCTTAAATCAGCTTTTTCATTTTGTTTCCCCCACAGACAATGAAATCTGCCACAAATGTCCCATTGACCATTGGCCGGATAAGAGAAGAGTGAAATGTCTTCCCAAACCGTATGAGTTTCTATCATATAAATCAGATACTTTGGCTCTTGTGATTTCTGGATTAGTTCTGCTATTTTCTGTTATCACAGGTTTTGTTCTGGGATTATTTATTTTACACTGGGACACTCCTATAGTGAAAGCCAATAACCGGATTGTAAGCGTCACACTCTTGGTCTCTATCCTGCTTAGCTTCCTCTGTGTCTACCTTTTCCTTGGTTGTCCTGTGGATATAACCTGCATGCTGAGACAGACTTCATTCTCAGTCTTCTTCTCCATTTCTGTCTCTTCAATCCTCTCTAAGACTATCACAGTCTACATAGCTTTTAAAGCCACCAAACCTCGAAGTCCATGGAGAAAGTTGTTGGGACTTAAACCTGCTTACTATATTGTTTTTATGTTCTGCTATTCAAGTTCTGATCTGTATTATTTGGTTGGTCATTTCTCCTCCATATCAGGAATTGGACTTTATGTCTTATGCTGAGAAGATTATCATTCAGTGTAATGAAGGTTCAGTCTTCGCCTTCTATTCTGTGTTGGGATATCTGGGGTTTCTGGCAGCTGTGAGTTTTGTTCTGGCTTTCATGGTGAGGACATTACCGGACAGTTTTAATGAGGCCAAGTACATCACCTTCAGCATGCTGGTGTTCTGAAGTGTCTGGATTGCCATGATCCCGGCTTATCTGAGCACCAGAGGGAAATACATTGTGGCTGTGGAGATTTTTGCCATTTTGGCTTCAAGAGCAGGGATACTAATCTGCATTTTTTCACCAAAATGTTACATAATGCTCCTAAAGCCTAAACGTAACATTAGAAAACAAGTGCTAGAAAAATAAAAGCTGAAATGTAACATAAAGAGTACATCAGTAGTTGTATAAGGCTTTTAAAACTTGAACCTAGTCATGAACGTGTCTCATCTTTTTTTTTTTTTTTTTTTTATAAAAGCAGAGTATAACTGGATCCTGGTACTGAGGCGTTGGTCTTTGGAGTGCTGATTTGGTTTAGAATAGGGTCCCTTAAAGGTCACCTTGATGTGGTAGGTGGGCAAACTAAATTTTAGCAAAACTTATGCTAAAAATCTTAAATATATACACACAATAAATATAGAAGTTGTAATGAAGCCAAGTACATCACCTTTAGCATTCTGGTATTCTACAATGTCTGAAATTCCAGTTTTTGCATACAGTATATCTTGGCTAGAGATGGGCGAATCGATTCAAATGAAGTGGAATTCGTTTAGAATTTCAGGAAAACTTTGATTCTGCACAAAGCCGAAGTTTAGGGTGATTCGAGGGAACGAAGTGTGTTTTGTAATGCTAAAATGGCCGCAAGCACATGGCGTGACATGGGGAAGAGAACTCTGGGAGGAAGAAAGGAAGAACCTAACTGACATGTGCAGACATCAAGCCAGTCAGAGACCGTCGGGCTTCTGTGACGTCACAGCACTATAAGTACGGACGCCATGCTAGCTCCTCACACTGCTCTCGTAGTGCCGTGCAGCAGCAGAGATCTCACACAAAGGAAATTGCTTTTAACAGCGATTGAGGGGAGGGGGTGGCACTGCTTTAATCAGAGACTGCTCCTCTTCCATTATCATTTTGATTCAGTTTGTGGGGTATTGTAATTCAAGTTCAGGGTGGGTCTAATTTTGCTCCATATACATTTTAATTCCATCTGGTCATTTCTGGAGCGCATTGAATATCCAAAGGTTAATTAAGCCTGTTAGTGGTTTTACATAACTAAATTTATCCTGGTCATTTCTGGAGCGCAATTTAAATTCAAGGTTAAATTAAGCATGTTTATGCTTTTATATTGAGTAAAATTAACGGTGTTTTTAAACGACACATACGAGGAAATTTTTCCTGGTGATTTCTGGAGCACAACTTATATTCAAGGATTAATTAAGTGTGTTTGTGCTTTTATATTGAGTAAAATACACAATGTTTTTCTTTACCACATACGAATAAATTTTTACTGGTCATTTCTGGGGAGAAATTTATATTCAAGGGTTAATTAAGCGTGTTTGTGCTTTTATATTGAGTAAAATACATGGTGTTTTTAAAAACCACATACGAGTAAATTTTTCCTGGTCATTTCTGGGGAGAAATTTATATTCAAGGGTTAATTAAGATTGTTTGTGCTTTTGCATTGAGTAAAATACACCTTTTTTTTCTATACCACATACGAGTATATTTTTCCTGGTAATTTCTGGAGCGCAATTTATATCCACGGGTTACCCAAGCCTGTTAGTGGGTTCATTTGGAGTCAAATACAGGGTGTGTATTTGTCATATACAGATATCTTCATCAAACAGTGTCTGTACATTTTACAACAAACAGTATGTCAGACAGAGAGAGGCTCTTCACATTCGAGTGGCAGTGGCTCAAACATTCCTGGAGCAGGCACAGGTCGCAGCACAGTAAGGGGACGTGGCAACAGGGGTGACTCTGTGAGGCGAGTGCTAACGTTGTCATTAGAGATGGGCGAATTTCTCAAAAATTCGGTTCGGTCACTTCGCCGAATTTCCCGATGAAAATAACTTTGGTCCGAATTACTTCGGGATGAATCGCGTTAAAAAACAGCTATTTCCAGGCTACACAGAGCTTGCAGGGTACTGTAGAACGTTGTGCCATGCTTAAATATGCAGAGGGAGTTTGGGTTTTTGGTTTTTCATACAATGTTGTTTTTTTAGTAGAAACGCACTGACTCCCGCCGCTATAAAAACGCTTCCTTAAAATTCCCCTGGTCACTTAAGGGGGAAAAAAACTGCCCAAAAAAACTAAAGGGGGGAATGTACCCTTAAAAAAGGCATGGCAGCGACAGTGGAAAAAAAAAAAGCTGAGGGTCAGGTCAACATCAGTGACAGAGTGTGGAGGTGACGGCGGCACCCACAGCAGCAGAGGTCAAGAGTGGCACAATGACTTTCTGGGGTGGCAAAAACGGATGGGCCCACAGAGGGCACAATGAAACGAGTGTAGGTTACGGCAGCAGCCACAGCAGCAGCATGAGGTCAGGCAGGGCACAATGACATTCTGGAGGGGGGCAAAAACGGGGCCCGGGACACAGAGTGGCACAATGACACAGTTGGAGGTCAGGCAGCCACATGAGACAAAAGTGGCACAATGACATTCTGGAGGTTGCAAAAAAAGTAGTAGGCCAAAAGGTGGCCAATGACAGAGATTTTGGGGTGACTCGGCGCAGCATGAGGGTCAGAAGTGGCCAATAAATTTTGGGGGAGGCAAAAACATAGTAGGCCCGAGTGGCACAATGACAGAGAGGGGAGGTGGGCGGCGCAGCATGAGGTCAGAGAGTGGCACAGACATTTGGAGGGGGGGGGAAAAAGGGAGTAGGCCACAGAGGGGCAAAATGACAGGAGTGGGGGTGACGGCACAGCGCATGAGGTCAAGATGGACATTGAAATTCTGGGGTGGCAAAAACTAAGGCCAAAAGGGTGGCACAATGACAGAGATGGAGGTGACGGGGGGCGCAGATGAGGTCAGACAGTGGCACATGAAAACGGGAGTGGCAAAAACAGTAGTAGGCACAAGGGCCAATGACAGAGAGTGGGGGTGACGGCGGCGGAGAAAAACACATAGGTCAAGAGTGGCAAAAAATTGACAAGTATGAATGTACGGCACCAGCAACGTAGCGCAGCATGAGGTATAATGGCACAAAAAGAGAGTGGGTGGGTGGCAATACCATCCGGGAAAAAGGTTGGGGGCGATGGAAAAAAACTGTCACAGATTGTGTGGCATCAGGCGGGTGGCAGCATCAGAATAGGGGGGCTGAGGCAGGTGTTTAAACCAGATCTTTCTCACTTTTGGGTGGGCTCATGGTGATGTAGTCTGACCCCCAAGGCATTGGTGTGGGGAAAATCCTGCCGATCCCGCCGATTCATCTTTACAAAGGTCGTCATTCCCCATTTCCCATGGACCAAGCGGGTTCTCCTTGGGGTAACGATGGCCCCCCCCCGCCCGAACACCCCCTCTGAGCCCCAATTATGGGGCCGGGGGAGGACAGCTTCTCCATGCAAAATTTGCAAGTTGCGTCCCCAAAATCCAGTTTGGCTGCCCTAGTCCCGCGGTCTTTAACTGGGGGGGAGAGTGCTGTCCAAGTAGGCCACCCCCTGTTGGGTTTGGGGTCTGCTCCCGGTTGCGGGCTGCGATGGCGACTGCCCTCCTCACTAGGCGGTGAAGGAACTGTTCATGATCCCAAAGGGTTAGGTTTGGTGTGGGCTGGTCTGCTCCCACCCACCACCCCCCCCCGCACCCGGCAAATAACGGAGGGGCGAAGAATCCCCAGCAGCCTTCAAGGAGGGGCGATGCCCAAAATAGGGAGCGGCCAACTTTCTACGGGGATTTTTCCCCTTAGTATTTGGTTTGTCCTCCCTCTAAAAAGTATGAAAAAGGCTCCATTTTGGGCCGGTAGCGAGGCCAATAGGGTGGGGCCAGAATTTCCTCTCCCCGGATGCGGTTTTCGGCTGTACTACCCAGGAAAATCGCTTGCTGCGGGCCTTGCACAAGTGACTCTAGGGGCTCCCTGCCTCCATCCCACTGTAAACCCCCCGGGTGTTTGGGGTATCTTTCGTCTTCCTCATTTCATCTACCTCCTCCAGCTGCCTGTCCCTCTCTTGTCACCTGGGTAGAAAATCCCTCCTTTACCAGACAATGCTTTTTTCCCAAGTCCCCCCTCCTCCTCCGTTCGGCCCCCGGCTCATGTGGCCGTGGATGTATGCCATGTCCCCCGTCCAGAAGATTTTTCAGCATTGTTCCAGGACATAAAAGAGGGAATGACATTTTTCTCCAAAAATTTCCTGGCGACTGACAAATAAGTGGCCCTCCTAAATGGCCCTAAACAAAAGGCGGGTGTCCCATGAGCTCCCACTGGTGACTCAAATTTCACAGGGAGTACTCTGCCGTGGACATAAAAAAAAATTTTAATGGCCTTTCTCTGTTCTTACGTCGGCCCAAACATGTGAGGTTTGTTTCCAAGGGGGGAAACATCGCATATCAAATGTGCTGGGGGAGGCGTTCTGTCGCTGCAACTCGAGGAGGGGTTCCCGGCTAGTAGGAAAGGATGAATGCATGCACAGTTTCCGGCCATTTTTTAGAAACTTCTGAAGATCGGTGGGAAAACTTCGGAACCTTTTCCAATGATTGAACAACGCCATGCGGACCCCTCCTCGGGCAGCGAGGACACCATTTCCCCCCCATTGCCGTCACCATGGTTCCCATTTGCAGTTGGCGCGGAGAAAGCCACACACGATTTCTTGCTGCATGACGCGGGCAGTTCCCCCCCTGTGTGACTTCGTTCGCCCAGGCAAGCAGTGTAGAACTGCATGAAGCTGTGCCCTACACATGTGGTTGATGGAGCAGTATTTTGGAGGCTGAGATGGTGGGTGGTGGAGGGGCGGATATTGGGGAGGAGCTGCAGTTTGACAAGTGGAGGAGAAAGGGCGCTCCGTCCAAGTTGTTTGGGGTGCCGGGGAGGAAGCACATTCAGGGAAAGGACATTTACTGGCCCCCGACTGTAGTTACGCTCCAGAGTCCCGTGCCGTGCCCTTGGCAAAACCCATAAGCTCAAGGTGGCTAACCTTTTGTTCTACATTTTTAGAAGTGCTGGGGACTGCCTTTTAGGAAAAGAAAATTTGGGTTGGAAATCTCCCCCTCGGTTCGGCAAAGGCCCTTTAATTTTCTAACGGGCAGAGTCCACCTTTTTGGGGAAAAGGGGGGACTGCAGTATCAAAACTTGGAAGGAGCACGGTCAGCTTCTGCCCTTGGATGTTTTTAACGATACTGTTTTCTCTTTGCAATGCTCCTTGAAGACTGCTGGCGCCTTTAGTGCGAGGAGCAGGAGCATGTGGGCCGGGAGTGATGGGAAAAAGGGAAACAGCTCCCTTTGCAGAGGTGGTGGAGCCTTGACTGGTGCAATGGCATGCGTGCCATGGCGCGCTGCTGTTGCTGCGGGCCCGGTCCCC